>WEKX01026830.1:134097-152588 GCA_013390025.1 Pitta sordida | reverse complement strand
CTCTCAGGCTGACGACACCAGAACAAGAAGACATGGCCTTAAGCTACGCCACGGAAGGTTTAGACTGGATGTTAGGAAGAGCTTTTTCACAGAGAGAGTGATCTCTCAGTGGAATGGTCTGCCCAGGGAGGTAGTGGAGTCACCATCCCTGGAGGTGTTTAAGAGAAGACTGGACGAGGAACTCAGTGACATGGTCTAGATAATGGGATGATGGGACAGGGAATTAGGTTATGTCCACGGCTCTGGGGTTGTGCGTTCAATCCCTGGATGGACATTAGGTTGGGAGTTGCACTAGATGATCCTTGTGGGTGCCTTCCAATTCAGATTATTCTGTGACTCTGTGATTTTTTAGCTGCTAAACACTACAAGCTGACTGACAAGAAAGGTTAATAAAATTCTTCTCCCTATCTGTGGGTGCAAGTTCACAGGTTATTCTGAGTTGGAAGGAACCCACAGAATCATCTAGTCCAACTCCCAAGCGAACGCCTACCCAGGGATCAGGCCCACAAGCGTGGAACCACAGGCAACACGCTCCATCCCACCTCCCACCAACTAGACCATGTCACTGAGCTCATCATCAAGTCTTCTCTTAAGCACCTCCAGGGATGGTGACTCCATCACCTCCCTGGGCAGACCATTCCAGTCTAAACCTCCCCTGGCGCAGCTTAAGTTGCTTTGGCTGAGTACAAAACTGCACCTCTCTTCACAGCTGCAAATGCAGGGAACGCATGCACATGTATGTGTGATGATGATGACGATGATGATGAAGACCACAGCTTCTCAATACAAACTGCCCTCATAGAAAATTTCACTTCGATTGAAACTCCTTGTTGAGTATGAAGCAGAAATTTGCAGCATATTTTGAGGCCTCTGTATTGTAGGTAATTCAACTCCTCATAGTATACCTATGGCAGCTTAATGTGTCCTCTGTAGAGTGATCACAAGAGCTGACAGTCTGAGAGCATGAGACTTTCAACTGTATCATCAGAGCTGAAGCAGGTTTTTCGATCCGAACAGTTCTGGCCTCTCACACAGCTGTCACTTCCTGCTGTGCTGACTTTCAGCAGCTCATGGCAAAAAGAGGCAGCTGAGGGCTATTATCCTTCTCAATCTCTTTTTTAATATCAGGCTACACACACAGATATCTGCCAGGTCTTTTTGAGTATATATTATGGTTTCCACTGACATGGCTTCTATTTGATAGAGCTGTGAAAATTAAAATCCCAACATCGGCATTTTGTTGATTTGCAGTTCAGAAGCACGTTTGTAATACACAGTCCACTTCTGTAACAGTTTGGAAATGCAATAAAAATACATGGTTCTTCCAGACCATGGGTTTCTGTCAGTCACAGATGCCTACAAGTAGCATTTCAACAGGTGACAATGTGCAGTATCTATCAGAAAAAAGTATGCACTTTGAACTCAGTCACTGTGAGACAGCTGCTGCTAATGAAAGACACTGTGCTTAGGCTTGCCTATTTTGAGTGCATTTTCACCATCCAGATTCTTCTTGCAATGATACTTCACTACTTCATTTTCATACCATTCAAGGTACTGTGTAGTTCACAGTTTATTCTGAGTTGGAAGGGTCCCACAGGATCATCTAGTCCAACTCCCAAGCAAACGCCCACCCAGGGATCGAACCCACAAGTGTGGAACCATGAGTATCACACTCCATCCATCCAAACCTCCCATCATCTAGGCCATGTCACTGAGTTCCTCGTCTAGTCTTTTTCTTCAGGTATCCTACACATCCGCCTCACTCTATGTCAAATCTGAAGCCAAATCAGTATGAGAAACAAAAGGAGAAATCAGAAGACCAGGCTTGTATGTCTGTTAAAGTGGTGAGACTACTGTGATGCTAAACAAGGTTCAGATGTTCTAGTAGTGCTTATATCTGACAGAAATGCTTTGTTTCAGACTGGGGTTTAACAGCCAGAAATTTACTCTCTGTCAGATAGTGCCATCAACCCAGGTACCTAAAATTCACATTGTAAGTTAATACTGCAAGTTCTTGTAAGATAACCTTTACCTTGAGGGGAATTTAAATCCAATCTTAGCAGACCCTCATACCCCACATAAAGCTTACTCATTATTTTAGATGTGAACAGAATCCTGTGGGGTGAGTTTAGGGGTTTGGTTTTGGGGTTTTTGGGGGGAGGAGGGAGGATTTACTCCAATCTGGTTTTGACAATGATGTTGACAATTGGTTAACAGAAATGCTTGGGTGCCTTTTGAGTCCATGTCAAACAGCCAGTGGTCATCTCATTACTTTCTCAGCTACAGCAGATCTTTAATGGGAGGGGTTTGCACCTTGGATAAGGCTGCCTATATGCCATAGATATATTTCCTGGTGACATTCAGACACAGTTATTTTAATTCTAATCTCTACTGACTCTATTTTACCTTATTTTGGTGTTGCAGGAACCTGGTCTCTGTTTCTCAGACCTTTTACATATTTCATATGCTCAGAAGCTTCAATATCCAAGCCCAGCATAGACCAGCAGGCAGAACAGACCAAAACCTCCAGTTTGTTCATTCTTTAACCTTACACAGGGAAGAGAATAAAGTGGGAGAGCTCTGATAAGTACATTCACTCAACTTTCTAAGGATACCTCCTGGCAAGCAGCGCTGTATCTAGGAGAAGGGAAGTGGGATGTGGAAAGACAATGATAACCTGTATTAAAATGTAGCAGGAAAAAGTATTTCTTGTTAGCAGATTGCAAATATTTGCATGGCTGAGCTGCATGAAAGATATTTCACCTACAGGTCTCATGCATCAGGAAACAGAGATAGCGTATGTAGTACAACACGATTGTGTTCAGCTGTAGTGTGTTGCAAGCACATTTATCAGGAATACTTGTCTGTTTGACAAGAGAAATGCTTCAATGAATAAAACAACAGCCAAAACAAAGAAAAAATCAGTTTAGAAACCTAAAGTAAAATTATCATTAGAGAGATGTTTAAGGAATGAACAATGACAGTATTTGACCCAGTGATAAATACACACTTAAAGTTAAAATATTTTTGAATAGGTGAGTATTAACAGATTTAAAAAATTCTTTCCAAAGGCAAAGTACTATATGAATAAGTATATAATTATATTGCTGAGTGAGGGAAAGACTAAATAGCTCTATGTAAAAAAAGAAACAAAGTAGAGAAAATAATACAGTGATATGTTTGTTAAAGAATGCTATTTTCCTGAAAAGAACACTGATCTGCTTTCATTAAACTGCTGTCCTTTAGCTGGCCCGTACTAGTTTGGATAAATCTGTATTGACCTCTTTATACTTTAGCATGAGATCTGCATGAGCTTGCCTTGTGTATCATACCCATCTGCAAGGATTACATTGGCTGGGGGGAGACTTTCTCTTAAAAGTTACATCATCCTTAAAAATTTGTAGGTCTGCGTGGAGAGAGTAGCCAAAGAGACTGCTGCAGGTTCAGACACTTGCTCCTCTTCCCTACTCTAGTGAAAGGGAACTTAACACAGCAGAGAGGAGACAGTCCAGAAGGCTCCTACAGATAGCTGTTGACCGTTTCTTGATGCAGCAGGTGAGTGAGTGTACCAGAGCCTGTGCTCGACCTATTGTTTACAAATAAGGAAGGGTTGGTTAGTGATATTGTGGTTGGAGGAAATCTGGGATGTAGTGACCATGAGATTATTGAGTTTTCAATTGGCAGTGTGACAAGAAAGGGCATGAACCAAACCTCCATGTTGGATTTCCACAGGGAAGGCTTTGGACTGTTTAAGAAATCAATTGGGAGGGTACCATGGGAAACAGCCCTTAGTGGCAGGGGTATCCAGGAAGGCTGGACATACTTTAAGAATGAGCTCATGAAGGCGCAGGAGCAGGCGGTCCCAATGCGCCGAAAAATGAGTCCGAGGGGCATAAGGCCAGCCTGGATGAGCAAAGAGCTCCTGAAAGAACTAGGGGAAAAAACGAGGATGTACAGCCTTTGGAAAAAGGGGGAGGTAATTCAGGGTGTGTTTAAGAAAGTCGTCAAGTCATACAGCAGAAAAAATAGGCAAAGGCCCAGGTGGAATTCAAACTAGCTGTTCCTGTCAAGGACAGTAAGAAATGTTTCTATAAATACATCAACAGTAAAAAGGGAGGCTGCAAAAACCTTCACCCCTTATTGGATGCAAAAGGGAACATAGTAAGTAGCGATGAAGAAAAGGCAGAAATACTTAATGCCTTCTTTGCCTCTGTTTTTTAGAGTAAGACACATTGCCTGCAGGACAACTGGACTAGTGGGCTGACGGAAGGAGTAGGGGTGCAATATAAGCCCCCTGTAATCCAGGAGGAGGTAGTTGGAGACTTGCTGAGTGGCTTGGATCCTCACAATTCCATGGTACCTGACAAGAAGCAAACGTGAAGGGCAGGAAGATGACCCGAGTAATGGGAAGATGACCCACAAGAAGGGCAGGAAAGATGACCCGAGTAATTACAGACCTGTCAGCCTGACCTCAGTCCAGGGCAACGTCATGGAACAGATAGTCCTGTGTGCTATTATGCAATAACTGCACAATGATCATGACATTAGAAGTAGTCAACATGGATTTCGGAGAGGNTAACAACCTCATGCATAGCTATCAGCTGGGGAATGAGTGGCTGCAGAGTGGTGAAATGGAGAGGGACTTAGGAGTTAGGAAACTTAATATGAGCCAGCAGTGTGCCCAGGTGGCTAAGAAGGCCAATGGCATCCTGGCCTGTATTAGGAACAGTGTGGTCAGTCGGACTAGGGAAGTTATCCTTCCCCTGTACTCGGCACTAGTCAGGCCACATCTTGAGTACTGTGCCCAGTTCCGGGCTCCCCAGTTTAAGAAGGATGTTGAGCTGCTTGAGAGGCTCCAGAGAAGGGTGACAAGGATGGTGAAAGGACTGGAGGACAAGCCCTATGGGGAGTGGCTACAGGAACTAGGGTTGTTCAGCCTGGAGAAGAGGAGGCTCAGAGGCGACCTAATTGCTGTTTACGACTACCTGAGGGGAGGTTACAGCCAGGTGGGTGTGAATCTCTTCTCTCAGCCTGACAACACCAGAACAAGAGGACATGGCCTTAAGCTATGCCAGGGGAGGTTTAGACTGGATTTTGTTTGTGTTTGAGCAGCTTGGTCTATTGGATTGTGCCTACCCAGGCAAAGAATTTGGAACTAGATGATCCTTAAGGTTTCTTCCAAACCAAATCATTCTAGGATTCTATGAAAATGCACAAAGAGTGATGGGAAAAAATATCTGTGCACCAGCAATGTCTCCTTGTCAAGTGCATTAGAGAATTGCTTGGTGTCCTAGAGGTGTGTTCGTATTCAGGTGTGCACCTGAATTTGTTCTTTGCAGTGAGCAGCATTTGCTGCAGAAGCACATCCATGTACCAGGATGAACAAAGTATCTCATTTATCAGCCAGTCACTATGATGTTTTGAAAAGCAACCCATGAGAGTATGCGGTAATCACACTATACAGTTTCAGCCGTGATTTGTGCTGTGAAAGGACTCCTTTTCAGAATAAATGGTGTTTGGTTAATAAGGGATGAAATTGGCAACAGCAGACAGCACTAAATACTACGGATAAAATTCTGAATTCACCTCAGGCCAAAAAAGGAGGGGAAGAAACCCTCTTGACTTTAATGAATCTGGGTTTCTGCACAAATTTCAGAATACTGAGGGGGGGAAGATGTTCCACTGAATGGTATTGGTCTTCCTTCAAACTGTATTTCTTTAATTAAGATGTCTCATTGAGCACTGTGAAGCATGGAATTCAATCACCTGCTTTAAAAGGGAGCAAAATGGAGCATGAAACAACAATGTAGAGTTAGCTGGTGATTTCAGCTTGAGAGAAAATGAGAGGGGCGGTAATTTGTGTGAAGGAAAAAAAAAAAAGCTGCCATTACAGCTGGAAATTAGCAGTCAGGAGCCATAGGCAACCCAAGCAGCCTGAGGGCATGGAGATTTAGGGAACACATTCTTTGGAGCTAAAATTATCACTCCATAAATATTTGCTGGGGCTCTACTCTCAGTCATCTTCTCAGATAAGTAATAAATAAGCAATATTCGCATCTATATTTTCATTTGTACCTGTTTATAGGTGCATGTGGGGCACAGCAGCTAAAATGGTTTCTTGCTGAATATCACATCAACCTTTTGCCTGAAAATGGAAACTGACTTGTTTTCCTTTAAATTCAACTTGCTTTTCATTGAATTTTTGCCTTATATTTAACATTGGTTTTATGGTGTTGTGCAATTTATTGTGATACCAACTACAGTGAAATATCAAAGATATTTGACTTTATTGATCTGTCTACCATTCAGGTCCCAAATAGAATTAGGTCTTGTGGCATTTCTAAATATTAGGCAAACTATCAAATTTAGACTTTCATAAGATTCTTAAAATACTATAATATGTTTACCAGCTCAGAGATCTCAATACTTTTGGTAAGGCCACATCAACATAACAACAAATTCTGAGGGAAAAAAATCAATAATATATTCTTCATGCTGATGAAATAAAAGTGATAAATGTAACCTTCTTGTAGGAAAATTATTACCCTGAAAAATTATCAGGGAAAGAAAAATTACCTGCAGATTTGAAGCATCTGCATTTTGGTACTGTGGAATTTCTTACAAAAATTATGTCTATACCATAATAGGAAGAGGATATCACCGATCAACTTTATCATAAGCTGTTAGGTAAACATTATCACTGACCAGTTACATCACTAATTCATCTTCACACAGAATCACAGAATATTCTGAGTTGGAAGGGACCCACAAGGATCACTGATTCCAACTCTTAAATGGCACCACTGCCTCCCTGGCAGGAATCAAACCCCCGGTCTCCCACATGAGAGATGAGGACACTCACCACTGTACGAAACCGGACACTTCAGGCTTGCAACAGGTTCATTTTTTTGCTAAAGAACAAGGAGGAATACAATATTGTATAAAGACAGAAGTAGAAAATCCAAGCCAAAACAAAGAAAAGTCAAAGTCAGTGTCCAGGAGGGAAATGAATGAACCCCATTTACTTTTTTAAAATTTGGAGCAAGTCTTTAACATAGCAATATATTGTTTTTCTTTAGTGGGGGGAAAGGGAAGGAGATGCAAAGAAAATATTCATGAACTCAGTCACTCAGAAACATATCCAGATGAAAAAAGATAAATTATTTTCCCTGGGAGTTTTAATTAACAAGGCACTGGTATTTTACCTTCAAATCAATAAACTAAAGTTTTCATATTGAAGCCTGAGAATTTTTTCTTCCTGTTACATTTGAAGGATATACACTTTCTTCAAATAGTTCCTGGAGAGAAAAAATAAGGACTATAAGGGAGGAAAACCACCTTTTTAAACCTCCTACTTCACACACTAAGATAATAAATATCCCATGGAAGGAGAAGCCAGCTCTGGATTTTGGATTAGACACTTCTGACACTTCTACAGTGTCAAATTTTTAGAACAGAGTTTGCCAATGTAGGGGCCACACTAGGTCACTGCACTAGCACATTTACACCTAAAAGACTGCTTCAGTCAAGCACAAGCCCAAATGACTAGAGGCAAAAATCTTAATTGATAGCTCTAAAGGTCATGAGAAATAAATTCATGTCGGGAAGGAAAGTAATCAAAAAGGCTCAGTACAGAAATGTTGTCATTCCTCAGCTTAATGAGTCCTTTACAAGAGTAAATGAGGGGAGAAGGATGAAAGTAATTACTAGTTATGTGTTCAGCTCACTTTGTTTTTGGTGCCTCCTAGGATGCCATTTGGTAGAATGGCTAGCTGTTATTTGGAGGAAGTTGTTATTGGTGATTTTCATTTTGAGTAATCCTTCCTTGGCTTCAACTACAGAATATGGCCTCTTGGGTGAACTATAACATCAGTATAAAGACAATAAGATTTTTTCATCCTTTCCTCCTCACCTCTACACCTTTTTTATTTGGTTGGTTGTTCAGGGCATTTTTTTTGCTTGGATTTTCATGTGCCTTAAAAAGGTAGAAAATACAAAAGAGATTGGAAATCATCCCATTTGAACATCATTCAGATAAGCAGCAGTGACTAGTCACAATTCTTGGGCTTAGCCTTGTTCTGTTTAGGAAAAAAAAAAAAAGAGATTGTTTGTCCCTGCATACAAATAAATACCCTCTAGCCCTTCCTATTTCATTTGATATTATGCTGTTCTTACTCAGTCAGATTGTTCAAGACTGAGAATAAAAGTAGGCAAGAAAATCACAGAATATTTTATCTCCCTGAAAAAAGCGGAGATACCAAACTCTGAGGTGCATGGGTATTTCTCTTTTCTCATGTTTCTATTGACAGAAAAAAATTATTTGATTTAGCCATTTTCATTTATTCAGAGAAGTGGCTAATGTGGCATATGACTGCTGAGAACTGCTTGACAGCATTGAAGTGCTTTGTTAGACATAAATCCTCAGCTGGTATAAGTTGGCAAAGCATTAACAAGATACATAGTGGAACAAAGAGAGTAATTGCATATTGGAATGGGCTGCCCAGAGAGGTGGTGGAGTCGCCATCCCTGGAAGTGTTTAAGAGAAGACTGGACGAGGAACTTAGTGACATGGTCTAGCTGGGGGGTGTAGGGCTGGATGACCCTGGGCCCCTTCCGGCTCGGAGCGGCCTGCCAGACTGTGAGGCATCTAGGTTGGTATTACGCTCTTGGTCACTGTACGGGTATTAGATGGTGAGTTGGACTAGATGATCCTTGTGGGTCCCTTCCAGCTCATAATTTTCTGTGATTCTGTGTGAAAACCAGCTTTAGCCAGCAGAAAGGCCATCATTTCTACAGATAGAAAAGCCTTAAAGTTATCTAGAAAAGCTTTAAAGTTAGCTGACTGGGATTTTCCTGCCTGAAGGTGGTACTGATTCTCTATATTCTGTAGTACTTTATACTATATGATGTGGGTTAATGGCTTCACAGGGTGTAGATAAGTTGCCTGGAAGCAACTGCAAGTCCCTGCCAGCTGTGCCAGGGTCAAAAATTGCAACTTAAATAACAAGAAGTGCTCACAGTGATGGGCACATCTGCTCTGTTTCAGAATTAAACTCTGGTGGAGAAAAATACAATTGTTTTGCCTTAATTACAAGTTGCACCATCCATTTTCTAATCAGGTACACACAAATGAACCTTCTCCAATGGCATCATAATTTTTTGACAGGTAAAACTGACCTTTAAAAGTGGGCGGGGGGGCTGCTAAAAGAAGCCTGACAAGCCCTGCAAGCTGCACACCATTTACACAAGAGCTCTGTAGAATTTACTCTACCTGTGCCATCTGCTATGCTGGTATCTAGAGGGCTATGTTCATCAGGGAAAGGGCAGAGTTGACAGAAAATGGCTTTCCTCATTTCAGAAGATCCATAGAAAATAGTGGGGACTTTTTCAATCTCAAGTCACGCACCTTCTGAAGGGCAGAATGAAACCTAATAGAAAAAGAGAAGTGACATTTCCTGAAATTCCCAATACTTGAAGTGTCTCTCCATGTTAGTTTAGAATGACTATTCAAACACTACCGTGAAGCCAAGTTTCAGAAATAATTCGGTGCAAGCCTATCAAAAGCAAGTTAGCTGGCAGGTATTTTAGTTATTGTCCTGAATTTCACAAAAAAATAGTTAGTTACTATGTCATAAACTCTGCCATAAAAAATCCCAAATGCAAGAGGGGCAAAACAATATTTTTGGACATTATCAGCTTAGATATTTTGACACTGCTGAAACAGAGTGATGTACACCACAGCAGTAGGTAGGCCCAATTCATGATTCTTCAGAAGCACTTAAGAATTCTGGCCATGAGAGGAGAGTACTCAACTGGATCAGTTAGCTTGAAGACAGGGTGAATTAAAACAGGTAAAACATCAGATCTGATTGGCACAACATGTTCTGTTTCCTGGTGTTTGTTTAATTTGGCACCCCAAATCCATCTGATTAACCTGAAGTAAAGATCTTTCTCACTTTAGCTGTATTAATATCCTTAGTGCGTTAATTTCCTTCTTTCACTTCCTTGCTCAAGTTTTTAGACTATTACCTATCTTGTGCTCATTTTCATAGCATGATCATTTTATTCAGATCCCTCCTGAAACTCACTGTTATCCACAGCTGCAAAGATCACAAACCATGCCTGAGTATCAACATGTTTTCTTTCCTTGCCACTTCTGAACAAGATTAAGAAACTTGGAAACAGAAAGGCTAACGTAAAACTTCAGAAACATCTCTATTAATTCCTTCCTCAAGCTTTCCCAGGGCATCATATTTTAATCTGTGTGGTCTTTTATGACTAATTCTCCCTATGTCCCACAAAATCTTTACTCATATTGAATGTAGCCTGAATACCTGAACCAAGCTCAACGGTATATAATAGTAAATCTGTAAACAAAGACAGCAGGAATTTTGAAATATCAACAGGCTCATTTACTCACAGGATTGTTTTGTTGTCCACAGTTGAGCCAAAACTGAAATGACTTTTCAAACTATAAAAAAAAAAAGAAGTTGCAGTCAGGGTTTGCTGCTTTAGATGCTTATCACTCTAATACATCACAAGTTTAATGAAATTTATAACTCTGTAAAACCAATCCCAACTAAATTTAAAGAGAAAAGATTTGAAACATCTTGTCCAAGAAATTTCTAGAGGACATTAGTAACACTTCAGCAAATCCTGAGTTCAATAAATAGATTAATTCAGTTCTGTTACTTGGTTCTTGTCTTTTTTGATTAATTACTCAGCTGTGGTTGGCCAGTCAAAGTTTGTGCTGTGGCTTTGTTTGATCAGACATTGATTTAGAGATGGGGTTTAATAGAAACTGGGTTTAATAGCAGTCAGGTCTCATATGGATTTTTAAGAAGTTTTAAGAAGCTGGAGTTATAGGGAGCCCCTGGGTTTCACAGGTCCACAGGTCTGGGACCAGGCTACAAAGGCCACAATTCACCAAGATATTGAACTCATGAATATGCAATTAAGCCCTTCCCATCACCCCATCCACCTCAGGGATGGGATGTTACTGCGGCCACCACAGGATGGGATGGGACAGGACAGGTCCAGGACCGGGTCGGAACTGGGAGTGGCATGGGCCACGCCTATCATGGCTCCCTTCCCAGCTCCCTCCCTTTGCCGCCACAGGATGGGATGGGACAGGATGGGACCGGGACAGGATGGGACAAGGAGAGGATGCCGCAACTACTAAATTGACACTTTTCCACTTTTTTTCCCTTTTTTTTTTTCTTTTTTCCCCAGCATTGGCATCTGGGCTTATAATTGGGAACAAAATGAACTTGAGCCACCCGCCATGGCACAGCGTGGTGGGGCTGCAGGGAGTAGCCCCACCTCCACCCCCCTTCACACCAGGCAGGCAGTGGCCTCACCACCAGCTCCCGCCACCCCTCTGAGCCAGGCAGGGAGCACAACTGCCCCCCACTGCCCCAATGCACCTCCCCCCTCTGCTCCCTCTCTTTGCCGCTGCAGGATGGGATGGGACAGGACTAAACCGAGATGGGGCACCCCTGCCACCACAGACACCAAGGCTGCGTCGCTCGCAGCTCCCTTCCCTGCTCCCTCCCCTCCCCTCTGTAGGATGAGATGGGACAGGATCAGACTAGGACAGGACACCACCATGGCTGGGCTGTGCCACTCACAGCTCCCTTCCTTGCTCCCTCCCCTTGCTTCCATGGGATGGGATGGGGTGGGACAGGACGGGACCAGGACAGGACTCCCCTGCTGCCATGGCCAGGCCACGTGGCTCTTGGCTCCCTTCCCAGTTCCCTCTCCTCGTCACCCTTGGAGGCTCCCAGACAGAGCTTATTTGCATATTCATGAGCTCATTTGAATATTAATGGGCTGTCTGCCTTCACAGCATTTTCTACAGATGCACACTCCCCCACTTTTTGATGGAAAATGAATAGCAAAGTATTGAATATGCAGAGAGGTGAGCCATGGATAAACAGAGGTCTTCTGTAGTTTTCTTTTGGCATATAGAGATAAGTGTGGCTTACAACAGAGACAGAGCAAGAGAGCCAGACAAATAACAGAGAATAGGGAGATAATACGGAGTTTTTACAAGGGTGAAAAACAAGGATGCAGTCAGAAGGGCTTAGAAGAAAAGTTTTGATCTAACAGCTCTTGATGAGTGCAATTTCATTATATAATGTCTATTAAGATGAATATTTGTAGAGTAGTCATACATATGTGAAGGGTAGGTACATTTAAGAGGGAAATGATGGGGTAATAAGGAATTACATCAAGAGTAGATAGGGAGTTGGACTAGATGATCCTATGGGGCCCTTCCAACTCAGAACAACCTGTGAACCTTTTGTTTCAAATATTAAGTGAACCTGAGTAGATAGTCTTGTCAGGTGAGCCCAGTAACCACATGATGACATGAGCACAAAGTCACTTATGAAAGTTGAATCTTTCCACAAATGGCTTGGCTTGTTCTCACCTAAAGCTGTTACAGCCTCTGAAAGATGCAGCCTGAGGTCAGGGGTATCTACAGTTGGACTTGATGAGCTTTAAGGTATTTTCCTAGGTGGTTCTATTGTTCTATGAATCTCCTAGTACAAGTGCCACCATAGCCAGCAGTATCAAGCCTGTATTTGACCTACGATTCACAGACAAGGATGTCAAATGTGTCTATAGACAACAGTTTGGGTTGCAATGACCATGGTATTATTGATTTCAGGATCCAGAGGAGGCCTGGGAATACAAGCTCAGAGTTAGGAGTCTGAATTCACAAACTGAATTTGTTAGAGAATTTCTAAGTGGAATTTCCTGAAAGGTAGGCATGAAAGAGATGAGTACCTTGGTTAGTTTGGATGATTTCATAAAGAAACTTACTAAGAGGTCAGAAAAATATATTCTGTTGGACAGAAATACTGGGAATTTCAGTGAAACGTCCACTTGTCTGAGTACAGACCCCTCTGTAAACTTAGATGCAAAAAAGAATCATACAAGAAGTGGAAATGAGGACAAGCACAAAGGAAAATGTAAAGGCATTCTTTCAGCATTTAAGGACAATATCAGAAGGGACAGTGCTCAGATCAAGCTAAAAATAAGCAGGGATATTGTGTGATAAAAAGAGATTTCATGGGATTGCTCAGAACAAAAGGTTGGAGAAGATATTTTACCATTGACAAATGGGAAAAAACCAAACTTGTGATGGCTGATACAGAAACTATCACAGCCAAAGACTGCTCCCAAGCATCTCATATGCCATTCAAGCAAGGGAAGCAGAGGAGCAGCCAGTAGTGGATGGTAACATGCTTAGTGACCATATAAGAAAGCTGGATGTATTTAAATCCATGAGGTCAAATGAGATCCATCCCAGGGTGCTGAACAAGATGACTGGCACACTGTCTGCCACTTTTGAAAAAAAAGGCTATTGAGGAAGGTCTCTGGTGATTGGAAAAAAGGTAACAATAACATCTTTGAGAAAAATGAGAATCCAGAAAACTGCAAGCTGATCAGCCCTACTTGAAGCCCCACAAACACATAGAGGATAAAAGGGTAATCAGAAATAATCAGAGTGGGTTTATGAATGGAAAATCATGGTAGGTCAGCCTCATTGCCTTCTACAATGAAACGGCTGGCTCTGTGGGCACAGAGGGAGTGGTGCACGTCATATGGCTCAAATATTGTAGTACTTTTGGTATCAACAGCCTTCTGAGCAGGAAGCCAGGTAATCTTGGGCTGCACAAAGTAGAAGATGGGCTGCAAATTTGGTCAGACCATCAAGTACAAAGAGGACAACGTCCATTTGGTGACTGGTGACTAGAAGTACACTTCAGACAATAAAACTGAGGCCAGTGTTTTTCACTATCTTTGTTAATGATGTATACAAAAAAAGGGGTTCCAGAAAATACCATCCTTAGTGAGAGGGAGTGGCAGATTACTGAAGCACAAAGCCTCAATCCAGAGGAAACTTGCAAGGCAGCAGAACTTTACAAAGCTGGGCTCTCATTTTGTGATTGGACTCATACATTGATTTTTGTAATGTTAGGAATCTGTTGTTATTATTTCAATTCTGCTGGAATATGTTACCAGCCTTAATGTAAGTGTTTGTTTCATTTATTAGTCTTTTTCTAGTCTAGCTTGGACTTCAGTGTTATTAAAAATTTGTCTCCCTTTAAGGATTCTTTTTGACCAAAATTAGACAATCTTTTCTGGGTTTGCATGTATTTGGTTTTGCACTAAAATGTGCTTTGTGAGTGTGTTTTTTCTCGCTTGTAGTACTATCATGAAAAATGGCAATTTTAGATTCCACACATCAAGCTTGCTCTTTTCAGAAACACCCATATTGGTCCATCTCTTCATGTAGCTGTCTATTGCCACACATCTAATTGGCTCCCAGTTTGCCTAGCTGAACTTTCACAATGTCAAACTAATGTTTGAAAATGTGTATTGTTTGCTTTAGCAATGTTTGCAGCCTGAAGAGAATGAAGTGGATCCTACATCAGCTGTCAATGTTTTTCTGCATATAAGAATGATCAACAAGTCCAACAGCTTTAACAGATTGGTTTCCTGACCACATTAACTTGCCTTGTGGCTTGAAGCTAGCAAAGCGTTCAAATATGTATGTAAGTTTAAATACATAAGAAGACTCATTCAGTAAGAGCTCTAATAACACACTCATACATTTTGTGTTTATTACTTCAATGCCTTTAAGTGCATTCCATCAGCAAAAAAACAAGTATAGGATTAAAAAGAAATAAATATATGTGAGATAAAAACATTATCAAATAAATACTTTACAGAGTTTTTAAGTGTTTTGTTACCAGTTGTGGACAGAGTTCCCTAATTTTTTTTCAGTACAGCTATAACCAAGGAGACAGAAATTTTCCCTTTGAGTAGCATACCCCGTCTGAAGCATTAACTTTAGTGTCAACACTAATTGCAGGATGTTACCCAAAGTGTTTTGCTATCACTGTTTTGCTCTAATTAGGTCTCTCAATCCTCCTTTTTGTTTTTATGTTATAAATTATAACAACTGACTCTTAATGGATTTTCAATGGTATAGTGACAAAATTCTTTGATAAAATTAAATCCCAACCAAAGCATTAAGGAATTTCTTTCATGTCAGTTTCAATCAATTCCTTTTCACCTTTTTTACAGGATCAAACCTGTACTTTATTTTACAATAGCAGTAACTCATGACATTTTTAGACCTCTGAGAAGAGCAGTCATTATTCCTCAGAGCTTTGTTTGTACCCTCAGAGAGTTTCCTAGGTTATGTTGTTTTGTTATAAATGCCATTTCTACTTCCTCGAGGTGCTGCTTCAAATTTTGTGAAATAAAGTTGCTCAAGAGGACCCTAGCCTAATATTTGCAGTAAAGGGGAATTAATCAGATCATGAAGTAAACTGGTATAAGGGAAGAAAATGCCATTATGCCTCTGTAATGGTATTCTGTATTCCAGTACAGAGACTAGCCTTTCTTTTTCATATTTGAACTGTCTAAATCATGTGTATCTCTGTGTGTGCAGAGAAACACAGAGAAAGACTGAGTCTTCAACCTGTAACGTACTCTTCTCACAACGTAAGCATTTATGTCTTCATTGAAAGTATTTTGCTACTTCAAAATTGTAAGAAAACACTCAAGGGAAAATCTTCACAGAAACTAAAACTTTCTATGAATCTAAATAATATGAGAACCTTGTCTGACTCACAGAAACTACATACAGTTTCAATACAGCCCATCTCCCCTTCTGAATAGGAGAAAACTACGAAATTTTCAAAAAATATTCTTTCATTGTTCCCACCATCAATATTGTCAACAATCCTCCAAAACTTACATACTATTATCAAGATGGTAACTCTGCTCCTTTAGAAGTTTGTTTTTATAATATCAAAATCGTGTTAAGAACAAGACACAATATATTAAATACTCAGCAATATTGACTAACTGCGACAATTAATTTGGTTACCTCCAGGGGAACCTAGGCTGTTTTATACAGTAAGGTTTCTCCAGCAGAACTTCAATCATATCTAGCAGAGATCTTTGAAATACCTTCTTTCGAGTATTTTGCCCCAGCAAAATGCCTTGCGCCTTCAAGAGAAAACTGAACTCTGCTTTTCGTGTTCCAGAAGTCGTATGGCAGTGAGATTTAGAAACTGAAGTCAGGGAACATGTCTCAAAAATATCTACCTAGGAAGTTTACCCTTTAGATACTAGTAGGACATAACCCCATTCACCATCTCGGGAGGTGTTTAAGAGAAGACTCGATGAGGAACTCAGTGACATGGTCTAGGTGGTGGAAGGCTTGGATGGATGGAGCGTGGTGCCCATGGTTCCATGCTTGTGGGTCTGATCCCTGGGTGGGCATTCACTTAGGGGCTGGACTAGATGATCCAGATGATCCTGTGGGTCCCTTCCAACTCAGAATAACCTGTGAACGTGTGAACCTGTGATTATAATGGGTATTATTATGTACTTGAAACAGTATGGAAATCAGAGGAGGGAGGTATAATCCTACCTTACACACTAAATGATCTCAGAAATGCCCAGGGCTCTGGTTTACTTCTAGCTGCAAAATAAAGCAGCCTGGGAGGCCTGCTCCTCTGGGGTATTCTTGAGGACTGTATAGCCAGTACTGAGGCCCAAGAAGCTCCCAGGAAAAGTCTTTGGTGAAAAGAGAGAATTCAATAGATATTGAAATATAAAATATAGTTAAAGGTTGTATAAACTCAGACTAATGCACACAATATTCCTTCAATTCTTACTGAGGAAGAAAACCTGAGTTGTTTCCACACTTTAAAGAAGCATGCTGGGAAATAAAGAGAGAGCATTGAAAGAACAGATACGTCACTCTGCATCACAAAAGTCCAAAATCACACTCTATATATTTTTTTAGGAGAGTGATTAGGTTATACCCCAGACTCACCAAGAAATGGCATGTTCAAAAGTAGGAATTTCAAGGTAAAAGGCTCAAGGCTACGTGTCATGTTGTTACCAGAGGTCTAGCCATTGGTTGCCAGGAAATTGGCAGATTTCTATTGCTCAGAGGGGCAGGTGACACACGTCTGTAGATAAATCAAATCACACACAGAATGGTAATGTTAATTACAATGTTAAGAAGGAGCCTTTTCTATCAAGTCAGTTTTCAGAATAGTAGTATACTGTGTATCACATTGACCAGCGGTTCCAGGATGCCTGTGTTTCAGCTCTCACTTCAACAAGCAAGCAGTGAATATTATGTTCTCCCTCCTTGCGTGCTCACTGTGTATGACATGATAATCGCAGAGCCACAAAACCGCTGGGAGGCTATAAAGCTCATGACTTCTGTTGTCAGAGCATATTTTGTAAGTGTTTTCAGCAGTAGATACATTTCATCTTCTGAAGTTCTGACCCTTCTTTTTACCAGTGGTAAAAAGTGGTGCAGCTTGACTTCCATAACTGCTGAACAACATGTGTTTTTCTACTGACTGCTAGCACTGCAGGCATTTAAGACTAGGACCTGAAAAATATTTCTAATTCATGCTGTTAGAGAGAGGCTAGAGATTCATGGTAACAGAATGTGGCAGAAAAAGGTCTGTTTATGTTTTGTAGACACCTCAGCTGAAAAGGATGTACACATGGGTGCTCACTTCAAGGCACAGATAGATCTATTTTGTGGCAGCATAACAAACCAGCACCTCTCTCAAGCTGTTATTTTGTTTTGATTTCTCAGCTTTTGATATTTTTTCTTTCTTCCTGGATTTTTTCCCTTTTTTTAATCTCTTTTTTCCAGTGCATAGCCCTAGTTGTTAAAAAAAACTGTTCACATTTTTGCCAATGAAAAGTTTTCTGTGTGAGTTTCCAGGTGTCTCAGAGGAACACTGACAAGTAAAGCTTAAAGAGCCCAGGGGAACCAGGGGAGTACAAATCACCATTCCTTCACAGTTATTCTCATCTCTTTTGAAGGATGCCTTACTGGGACAAAAACACCAAAGTGTACTCTGCTATAAGGTTGAGACCATACTTCTGTTCATTCTTCCTTGAATCGACTTCTGGTTCACTGTGGATTGTATTCAACCCTGATTGAAGTCATAGACAAAATACTGTTCACTACTGGGCTGGGGTCTTTTTACCTGGAGACAGGATAAATCTTCCACAGTTTGATGGTTATTGATTTCTTTTCACTGTGATTTCTTCACAGACTTTTTCTAGTACATACCATACTAGAGCAGATGCAGGTGTATTCATAGCTCTTATAAGGTGCTACAGAATTAGGTATGCAAGTACTCTCCAGGTTCCCTATTAGGGGCCAAGCATTTAAGATCAGCTGAATCTGGATTTCACAGACTCACAAAATATTCTGAGTTGGAAGAGACCCACAAGGATCATCGAGTCACAGGTTGTCATGGTTTGACCCTGGCTGGATGCCAGAGATTCACCCACAATCTCTCTCCTGGAGGAGAAAAACTGGAAAATAAAACTGGAAAATAAAACTGGTCACAGGCAAAAGCAAGGCAAACTATAAGTAAAGAATATAAAGGATTTATTTACTAACTAACAAGATCAGA
>WEKX01026830.1:96747-111458 GCA_013390025.1 Pitta sordida | reverse complement strand
TTTTCCTTTCTCTGTGTTACAGAAAACTAACAGTGTTTTTGCGGATTATACAAAAGATTTCTGTTAAGTTCTTGAAAAAAAAATAAAAACTAAACCATCTAGAAAATTACAAAATTGTAGTTCCTTCACTCTTCCTATGAAACTCCTACACATGCTCTACTCAAACTCTTAGAGGAACACTATAATCATTGAACACACGTAAGGTAAATTGTCGAAATCTTGTAAAAAGAGAAAAAGGAAAACTCTCTGGGTTTTCATGAGACTGAAGGGGACTCAGGTGTATCATAACTTGAGGAGTAAGTTGGATTTTTATGCTAAAGTTTGCATCTGTATCTTGAAAATGGAAATAATGGATAACAAAGGAATTTAAAATCAGTTGAGAGTCCCAGGGTATATGCAGCTTAGCTCTGGTAGTCCCACTACACAATAACCTTTCCTCTGCAAAAGGAAAGGTTAAAACAAAAGGCAGAGACTTTGACTCTTCCTTTCCCGAATGCCAATTACTGACTTTAAACAAACAACAAGTCAGAGGGGAGCTAGTCTATGTACAATTTTCCAATATTAGATGTAGTGGCTTTTGTTTCTCCATACTACAGCTACAAATACTGGCTTGACAAAGGCACCCACTCAAGACGCTCCTTAGAAATACTGTGTGGGGAAAAAAAAAAAAGAAGCCCGAGGTTTCAGAAGAGGATTCAGACACAAATTTCTAGGACCAGACCTGAGGGGTAATGGGGGCTGGAAATAAGTACCTCTTTTATTGTTATAATAAGAGCAAACTGGAAGTGCTAATATGTTAGGTGATGATTTAGCTGAAATTCTGTTTGTTACTGTCTTCTCTGAACTATTTGTCCTTCATCCAAACAACATACATGCTTTCTTTATCTCCCACCATTGTCATTTAAAATAATAAAAACATAAGAGTTTGATTCTTGTGCTTTATTTCTTCTAGTATCAAATGGCCTGGCCTAAGCAGTTCTCTGAAAACTCTTGCCTCCTGCATTCAGATTGTGTTCTTTTTCTTTCCTTTAAAATATGTATTATCCTACAGTTTCAATTTTGCATTCAAGGCTCATTCTAAGTACATTTCATCAGACTGTTCAAACAAATTTTCCTCTTAAACCAAATACAAAAATATATTAATACTTGGGCAATACAGTGCCACTTTATCTGATAAGTAAACTTGCTCAGACTGATTTCCAGAATAAAAACATAAATGTTCACAAATTGAAAACAGTGAGGCACAAGTGTAGCAGCAAAGATGAGCCAGCCAGGGAGCTCAGAGCAAGTGAGATGCTAAATTGATATATGAGGCCACTTATGGGGAGAGCCCTTTGATTCTGTTGTAAAGCTTTTCTCCTTTTTACTGGAATAGACAATAGGGTTTCATTTCTTATCTCACCTTCCCTCCCCTGCAAGGCATGTGGCCAGGGGAGGGGCTTTCTCCTTTCTACTGGACAAACAATGAAGGATTCTTTTTCTTATCTTCTCTTCCAGGCAAGCCATGTGACTAGGGAAGGAGCCTGAGGGCTGGGGTGGGTTGAGTGACTGCCAATGGCATGTGAAGACATGCCCACAAGGCATGTGACATGGGAGGGGCCCAAGGCCCTATAAATACTGGGCTGGGCCTCACAGAAGGGGGTTTGTGGATCTTCTGGACGGAGGAAGCCTCATTTTCTCCTCTGATCTCTACTGCTCCCATTTTTCCCAGGACCACATGGACCCTTGACTCCTCATCTCGGTACAGCTTTTCCCCTGTGGACCACTGGATCTCCCTGCAGCCCCTCGGACATTTCAGGCAAGGATCACAGGCTGTTACTCCACCGGTTTGCCTACCCTGAACCCTATTCCCCTGCCCCTGGAATGCTGGGGGTGCCCTGGTCTCCCTCAAACTTGGACCCCCTCCTCGTGTTTGGTTTTTTTCCCAGCTATCTTCAGTTATCATTTTCTTTGTTCATTGTTATTGTTGTTATCCAAACATATATATATATCTGTTTGGATTTTTTCCCCTTTCTCACAGTAAAGTTCTTATTTCTCTATGGTTCAGGCATCTCTAAATTTAATTCATAATCTATCTTAATTGACACTAGGACACTCATGCAGACTGAGATGCAGGTGAAGGCAGCCTCACTGTAGCATGACAAAGTCTGGAGTGGGACTGGGAAAGGGGTGGGAGAGATGTGGAAGATGAGCAAGGGCCAATCCACAGAAGATTTTAAAACAGTATTAGATTTGTACTGATAATAAGCAGTATGGGAAGCATTCGTGACACTGGCATTTAAACAGTTAACCAAAGTGCTCAGAAGATTGGTGTCTCCAATCACAGAATCACAGAATATTCTGAGTTGGAAGGGACCCACAAGGATCATCAAGTCCGACTCTTGAATGGTACCACTGCCTCCCAACAGGAATTGAATCTGGGTCTCCCACATGACCGACGGGGACATTTACCACTGCACTAAAGTGGATTATTTTTTTCTGTTTAATGTCTCTCTGTAAAAGGACAAAAGGCTTCCTTAAGGAAAAAGGGACCCTGTGTAGACACAGAAGTCTCTGGTCTGGCCTAAGGAGGAGCCTATTTCCCTCGCTCTGTTGCCTTCAGTGTCCAGAGACACTTGCCTCCAAACTGGGGCACCCAGGTAAGATACTCAAAGTTAGTACAGATTTACAGTCCCCAAAACAACCTGTTTTGGATTGCTCACAATCTGTAAGAGGATATTTTAAGTCTCCTTGCTTGTGATCAAGTCAGAAAAATTAACCTTTAGCGAGTCCTTCTCTTCCATTTTCATCCTAGTATGTATGTATTTTTGAATATCACAGAATCACATTCTCTGTCTCTTTAGAAAACCCTAAAATTCCAGATCTTCTCCCTTGGTCTCTTATTATCAACCATACAAAATGACACAGAAGCATACGTTTAAAAAGCCCCACTGCATAAAATACATGTTGGTCATTATGTGTGTGAATCACAAAAGTTGTTGTGAAGAAATAATTGCCAGTAGCACTTACGATACCAATACACATGCAGAAACAACTACTTCCCATACCAGCAATGCCCCTTTGTATTTAATTATGTTTTCATAATGTATTTAAATGTATCGGAGAAGGTTTTGCTACAAACCTTACATAATGGGCCATACTTGAAGCTGCTTTGATACTGACCACCGACGTATGCTATGACAACACTGGGACCTACGAGGGCACAATAATCAGAGTCCTGGGCTTTGCTGTAAGAGGTACCACGGCTATATCTGAACTGGTAAAGACAGACAAATGAGGGCTGTTGAGGGCCATTTCAGAAGGCATTCCAGCGGCAATCCAGTTGTTGTGGTCACTGAAGGTTTGTAATTATGAGTCTTCATCTCTTCCTTTTGTTTGACTTCAGGTCACAGAGCAAGTCTCAGCAAATTTAGTTTACTAACCTGGGCTAGCCAAAGAGAAATTCCCTGCCACAAATAACTCAACATCTAAAGAGCTGGGTCTCACAGACTACTGCAGAGTGAGGAGTATCTTCAACACAAAGACTAAACAGCGCCATAATGTCAAAATGTCACAGTGACTCAAAATCCATCTTTGTTTTGAATCTATTTACTTTAATAGTCTCTAGTCCATGGCTCACAATGTAATGTCCACTCCCAGACCAGGCTCAGACCAAAGACCCCACTCTGGCATGGTTCAGACCGAAGATCCCACTCAGCTGCAATCCAAGTGGACAGAAAAGGCAGCTAGAAGTATGATGCCACCACAAGCAGAGTCCTCCACGAGAGAGTAAAACTTGGGAGCAGCATAATAGGGTATGTAGATAGTTGTGATTGCTCTAGTAGCTGAATGGCTCATGGCAATAATGCTGTATTGGATAAGAGTAATACCGTAACACTATTCTCTTTATCAGGAACTAGGAGTGATAAGTGCTTCTTTATTCCCAGTTCATCCTCTGTGTTAAATTTTGTCTGAGCTTGTACCACTACTAATTCCCTTTCTGGAGCAAACATTGATTGACCTGTCCTGTGTGAGAAAACTTAGGCAATTCCTCCTTTTCAGGACACTGAAATATCTGATTGAAAGCTCATTTAGATCTGTAAGGCTCCTTCAAATAAAGTCAACAGACTTTGCATCAGGCCCGAGATGTTGTTC
This sequence comes from Pitta sordida, assembly GCA_013390025.1. Classification (NCBI taxonomy): domain Eukaryota; kingdom Metazoa; phylum Chordata; class Aves; order Passeriformes; family Pittidae; genus Pitta; species Pitta sordida. The sequence goes on along the minus strand of WEKX01026830.1, from coordinate 107,324 downwards.
TAGTTCAAAACAAATGATTGAAAATAGCCCCAAGGGTGTCTATATTTATGAAACTGCAAGTAGAACAATATACTTCTTCCTTCCTGCCTTAAAATCTCTGCCTGACATCTGAAGTAATTTTATGTACTTTCTATAACCATTTTGAAAGTTCAGGAGATCAAATTGGATCATGCTGGTAAAAAAAATGAAGTTTCATCATCAGTGTGGTATTTCTGCAATATTCAGTTCTTGAAAGAAGAAAAGAAAAAAGCATTTATTGCAGTCCTCTCCTTCATCTGTTGTTATGAAGTTTCCACATGAATGACTGACTGGGTGATTTTGAGTGTGTTACATGCCACAAAGGCATCGGGAAAGTGTGTTACCAACAGAGTTGAGGGGGCCTTCTGTGAGTGCAGCAAAGAGTACCAGTCAAACCATGCTGTATCCTGGTCTAGGAGGAATAGCATAAGATACGTGATGACTTGGTCTATCACCGTATTTTTGTTTGCAAAATGAAGGCCTTGCAAACTGCAGCAGAAAATCTGTGAGGCATTGTGAGTTTCTTCCTTTCAGCAAAGGTTTACTGGAATACCATAAATCAAGTGACCTGGGGAAATTAGAATAGGTGATGGTAAAGGGAAATTAAAGAAAGGAAATTGAAATAAATATTGTAAAAGAATTGGAGTTCAAAGCAGAAACTAATCTATATTAAGTACTGCTGGTATTAGTTGTCTGCACATACTGCATGAAAATCTCTCTTTAATAAAGAATTATGAACAACTTTAACTGAAGCAATGTTGTTTTCGACAGGCTGATGCCCTTGGGTCATTTCTCCCACAGGCAATAGCATACAGTAGCAGAGATTTTTTTTTAAAGAGCCTGAAGAGTAATCCTTTTCTTCTTTTCCCCTCTTACATTTTATTTACCTACCAAAAAAAGGTTTCCGCAGAATTGCAAATTTTATTTTAAAAAAGAGCTTGTGCCAGCCCACTTCCATGTTTTTAATGTCTAGAGGTTACACAGAAAATGCCAGTGAAAGATCTGTGTAAAGATAGATTCAATTAGTAACATTACTATGATCAATTTTCACTTGGCTTTGAACCCGTGTATGAGTAGCCTATACTCATTCACATGAGCTCCTGTGAAAGGAAAGCCAAGTGCTACAACCTCTTCCCTGTAGGATTATTGTTATACTAGAGATTTGATATTGTGAGTAGCCAGCAATACCAACATTCTATGTTTTGCCAAGCAGAGAGCTGACGCTGAACAGGTTCCTAACCTCAGGCTGGTGAAGGATATACTAGAACAAAAGACTTTTCTGTATTTACTGGCTTTCTGTATTGAAGATATGCCACTGAAGAAAAGAAGAAAGTGATGTGGAATTAGACATTTAGGCTGAATAGACAGAATTTTTTGTACCCGATAAACTTTTATCTTTGATAAATGCAGATATTTTTAATCCTGGAGCTCAAAACAGACCTAGAACTTTTATAGATTAAAGCACTCAGTCGAAGTAGATGTGCAGTATGTAATGTATTTCCCTTCGCCTCAGATGAAAGGTCTCATTCTATCCTTTGAACAATACTGAGGGCATATCAGGGTCTTAGAAAGTTCTCCATCAATCTTCTCTGACAGGTCCCACAGCTGCTGCTGAATCATTTCTGCTAAAGAAGACCAGAATCTTTATATGAATTTTAATCATTGTTTTTGGCATTTAGGCACTGCACAAATACCTTAATCAGGAATATAGTCAGGCTACCTACATGCTGGAATATCAAACTCATTGTGTTAGGTTACAGATACGCTGACCTCCTGCATATTCACGATCCGGTATTTGCAAGATCCAGTATTTGCGGGTGATTTTTCCGCGAACTGTGCGACGTCGGCATATGCGCAGAACCTACCGCGACCTCAGTCTGATCAGCCGCCAGCCCCGCCGCTCACAAGCCGCTGGGCCAATCTGCGGCGTGGGGACAAGCCGCGGTGCTGGGACAAGCTGCAGCGCCGGGACTCCTTCCGGTGACAGGACTCCTCTGCTCACCGCTCATGCCCCACCCTGGCAGAGCACAGCCAGATATCTGAAACAAGCCCTGCTCTCAGGACCGTCCTCCAAACCTTATTAGGGGAAGGGGGTGTGGCTGCAGGTGTGGCATACTCGACCACGTAGTGGGTTTGCTATCTTTGCGGATTTCACGACTCGCGTGAGGCAGGCCAGACCCAATAGCCCACGAGTAATGGGGGATTACTGTATTTTCATTTAACCTTCAAGGAACCTGGAGACTTCAATTTAAATTATATTTTAACCCTCTCTCCAGGTACTTCTGATCATTCATCCATCCCTCTCCTCTACTACCTGCCTCACCATCAAGGCTAAACTGAAGCTCTCCCAGGCAGAAGTAGAGTAGCAAGTGCTACAGTGGTAAGAAGAGCAGTTTTCTCACCAGTTTGCACTGTGGTCATATACAGTGCAAAGGTATAATTTGTGGCAACTCAAAGCCAACTCATTAACTTTGTCGTAAACTGATTCAGTCTGGCTTGAAATATATTTCTTCTTTTATGTTTCAGTTTGCAGAAAAATACCAAAAAAATAGAGCAACATTTTCATAGGTGTTCATTTTGATTAATATCTCGGAAGGGTAGAGGAAAGAATTATTTATTTTTTAGATTCACTTCCTACGAAACAGAGGCTTAAGCAGTCATACTTACTGTCCATCTGCACATTCCTTTGTTAAGATGTCTGTCACTCCCTCCTTCTCAGTAGTTTTTCAGCCCACTAGCCACTTTCAGTCAAACTTGACAAATGGCATCATAAAATCCATAGTCAGTACCAAATTAGAGCACCCACTGATGAGAGTTTGGCAGCAGCCAGCTGGCCAACTGGCATGTGAATGTTTCCTGGCCAGCCAGTGTGCTGCAAACTATCCAAAGAGCAAGGAACACCTTACACAGGCCAACAGGCAGGAGAGGCTGCAGACATTGCACAGGTGATGGGTAAGAATCTGTGCCACATCAGCCACTAATGGAATACTTGTTAGTGTGACATAATTCTGTAACTGATTGGTTATTTCGTACATAGCTGTACACCAATATCTGTCTTGCTATAAGCATGAGATATTTGCTTCTAGATAGGATAAACAGTGTCTGCGCTATGGCCTAAACTCAGATAAGCTTAGGAGTGCATTTACTTAGCAGCCATTCAGTCAAAATACCTGCATGGGCAGAATGGAGGAAAGCTGCCTTTGCCTTGACAGACAGGAAAGCTTCCTCTTTTCCTTCAAGCAACCAAGCTCCCTTTGGTGGAGGACACACCACACACACTATCCAGCAAGGATAAGGTAAACAGGGAGAGCAAGCAGGAGAGGCAGAGGCAGGGACTAGAAGGGTTCCAGTCAGAACAGGGAGACAGTAAACATGAAGATACTGTTTATTAGAAGAGCGACTTGTCTTCCTGACCCAGAGTAGGAGCTCTGTGGCATTTGTTGCACCAAACAGGTGCCGCATTGCAGTCACTCAGTCTCTGCCCCAGGAACAACCTGGAGGTGAGGCTCTATCTCACAAAGGCACAGCAGTAGTTTTCTGTGCATCCTCCTCCTATTCATATTCTTACTCAGCCTTAGCTTTCCCTGGTTTTGAAATGTTCCATGTTCCAGTGTGTGTTCCAGTAAAACCTTTTTCCTGTTGTTCAAAGGCCATCTGGTGTTGCTAACATGCTTGGTTTAAATTAATTGCTTAGGCAGAGACACCTCAAGGCTCTGGCTGGCTCTGCCATGACTTTGCCAAACTTTTTCTGATGTTAGTTCCTACCTTCTTCATGCATCACCCTACCTGCTGGTCAGGGTTTAAAACATCAGATAAGGCCCTTGCTTGCTATTGGATCTAGCAGGAGATACAGGGAGAGGAATAGGAATGTAGCATTCACAGGTTGCTGGCATTGGTTTCTGTCATTTTTTATGTCACCTTCCTCTTTGTTCCTTCTTGAGTCCCAACTGCCTTCCAAATCAAAATGCCAGCCTGCACAACAATTCCAGCTATCCCAACCTGGTCATCAAAACTCAAATGGAAGCATCTACAATACATGCACATTGTCAAGAGAGACCCTTGTACCACACAGAATTTGGAAAATAAACTAAAACCAAAATTTAATGCAGAAATTATCAGGGGCAAAACCAGACATGGATTTATAGGTAAGTGGGGTTTATTAAGCTAGTACTGTTCTCCTTTGATAAATAAGGACTTGGTTTTATTGCTACTTCTATTTTGACAAAATAATTACTGACAAGATGTTGCAAGAAGCCAGGATGGGAAGAGGGCGTTGCTGTCTATAAAAAGGCTAAATATGGGAAGAAGACAGAACAGGAAGCTCAAAAAAAGGAGACTTCAACTGAAGGAACAGGAAGAGACAGAAAGACAAACTGTGGGGACAACATATTAGGAAAATCGACAAACTAAGGGGGAAAAAAGAAAATACAAATATAATGTTAAATCATTCCATTCTGGAGAAAAGATGGAAATCCTCGTAGGAGACAAAAATGAGAGAAAAATGTATTTTGAACTTTCTAAGCATCTGAAGATATTGATTGACGCAGATAAAAGAGGAAACAAGAATAAATAATTTTAGGAAAGGCTTAAAGAGACATAAATCATGCCATCGTTTATATTCATAATAAATGTAGATTGTGAATGCACTTACTTTTGGTAAGAGAGTAGGAATACACACTAAAACATTTTGAAATGGGTTTGAAAATATTGAAAAAAAAAAAAAACAGAAAAATCCACTTTAGTACAGTGGGGAGTGTCCCTGCCTGCCATGCGGGAGCCCAGGGTTCGATTCCCGCTGGGTAGGTAGGGGTGGGGTTTAAGAGTTGGACTTGATGATCCTTATGGGTCCCTTCCAACTCACAATAATCTGTGAATCTGCGAATCAGATCTATTCAATGTGGCACAGGCTGTTTAAACCCACTCCTGTTTGAAGTGCTACCCAAACTGATGTTAGCAGATCTGCTGCAGAAGATGTAGGAGCTACAGTAAGCAATGACCTTGTCTCTTATTCCGCAGTACAATCATTCCATCAAAGCATCAAGTACCCTATAGTAGTAACAGGACTAACACCTCCAAAACATGGTAGAAGTCCTTGTTTTTCCCTACTTGGAAGGAAGAGTGATCACAGACATGAAAAATACAGCTTAGTAGAGAAGGTTGAAGAAGCTGGGCTTCCTCAGCCTAGGAAAAACAAGGGGAAGGAAAAAACACACTAGTTCCTTCCTAATGTTTGAAAAGCTTCTGTGAAGAAAATTGTTACAGAATTTTTTTCAAATGTACTGGGGATGTGACAGGAAGAAACTAACTGGATTTAAAACAAAAGTGATTAAGGTTAGCTGCTGCAAAACTGGTTTTAATTAAATTCAATTAAATAATTTAATTAAATACAGTTATATACTGCAATACATATACACACACACACACACATATATATATATACACACACATATACCAGCATTAAGGAATTTTCTCCTTTGGAGATGCTAAGACTGATTAGATTGAAATTTGTTAAGGATGTTCTCTGTATTTTTGACCACATTTTTATAGGAGCTTGGACTAAATGAACTCTTGAAGCTTTTCGGTCCCATGGGGGTTTTCTTCAATTTTATTTCCATGCAATGATTAGGTACAGAATTTTTCTTGATAATGGAACTGTGGCATTTTCACTGACTTGATTTAAGCTGAGATTGGTTTATGCACTGTATAACAACCCCATTTCAAGGATTGTCTCAACAGATGAAATTAAACAGGTTATGCTAACAAGGCATCCATCTGAATTACTGGTATTTTCTCTTTTAAGAGAGAGTCAGCCTAGAAGGTCTTGACACCTGCCAATACTCAGCCGAATGAAAAGAAAAAGCTTGAAGAAGGCTAGATTTAAGGTGAGGTTCAGCAACAGAGAAGTACTTTGTACCTTGATTTAGACATACATCTCCCTGCAAATTACATTTTGCACTCAATTCACAAATTGCAAATTTTATGGTAAAGGAATACCCGCAACAGTGTTTTATTACATTGGTGTGAGTATTGCTTCTCTGAAGGAGCTTGTTTACTCATTATGCCCCTTTTGCTGGTCAGGTAAAGATAATTTAAAGCTGATTTTTCCTGATGCAAAAGCAAAAAAATCCCTTGCTGAGATGCAGAGAGTTCTCTCTAATGCCTTCTCTACTAACAGTTAAATAGAATAACTGGTTCTTTAGATTCAGGGCTCTTAATTTCCCAGGCTACAGCACACCATGTCTAATTGTATTAGTCACAAGGTATGAGGATCCCTAGTAGAACATAACTCAGTGTGACTGATGTAAGCAGCCTGAATGTGGGTGTGCACCCCTGAAACATGCCTCGCTGTTAGACACATCAGTCATTTCAGCCCAAAGCTTTCTATCATCCTATGCAGTCCTGGTGTTATCTTCCTTTCAACAGCAGGAACTGAATTAGTGATCACTGGAGACTCAGATTACACTGATGTATATATTCACAAAGGGAACAAACTTCACTGAGATTTCTTTTTCGCTATTTTTGGTTACGCCTCCTAACACTCCCTACCAATCTTTTGGACTTGTCATAGGTTGACAATCACACAATATATATCATAGTAGTGTCACAAATACACCCGAAGTGCAATACTTTACTTTGTTCCTCAAATGAGGAATCTGGTTTGGGAAGTGAGGAAATGGGCTATTTAAAAAAAAAAAATGTTTTGAAATTTTTCTTAAATAATGCTCTGGAAGAATCTTCAAATGTCATAAAATGTTGAAGAACTAGAGACAGATTAAAGACATTATGTTCTCAGAAATATTCATTCTATTCATTCCAATGTGCCAGGACAAACTGAATGAGCGGACAGAGCACTGAAAAAGTTATTCTGCTTTTTCTTACTTTCTTGTGTACTTTTCCCCTTTTTTAAATTACTGAAGTTGTTGGCTCTTCATATTTTGCTTTCCTAGAAAACCATAAATTAGACTACAAAGTGCATTTTCTTCAATTTACTTTTGGTGCATTAACCAATGCAACTTTTTCGGTGTTTTCTAATCTTCACAGTTAAATACAGTAAAGCCATGCACAGCAGTCCATAAAATATTGGATTGCATTCTCAACACAGTGAAGCATAAACCACAATTCCCAAAAGGATGGAAACAGTAATACACAAGAGAAAAATAGTACCTATTAAAACACGAACTGCACGTACCAGTAGTTTACAGGAAACTGTGGAACATGCTTCCATCATCAGTGTCATTGTGTCTTCAGTCAGCCATGCCTTTTGTGGTCTAAGTGCTCACTGAATATTTAAAAGTTATGCTAAAACATTTAATAAATAATGCACTAAAGATCTGATGATCTGTCAACTCCAACTACAGCAGAAAATGTTAAGAAAAGGTAAGTGCTTTTACCACAGATTGAGCTTTCCACCAGTTTGTTATTTGCACTGCATGAATAATTTGTGATTCTAAAAGTAATATTAAAATCCATTTCCCAATGGTGTCTACACATACTGCACTGTACTGCTAGGTCCTACAACATGAAATATTTAAATAATTTGAATATTTTCTGTGAGACAGGGGAAGTGGCATTAGCAGTGGGGAAAGGAAAATAGAGAACATCTAAAATATGTCATAGCTTCTGCAGACTGCAAAGTACAGCAAATAGAATGATGTAATATTAATACAAAGGGAGAAAGGGAACTTACTGAAAGGCCATTTTCTCTCTCAGTAGATTTATTTGATGGGGGTTTTCCTCAGGTTTTATTCTTATAAATTCTGTCTAAAAAGCAAAATATTTCAGGTAACACACTGCACTGCTCAGGATGAACATGCATACGGTCAACACAGAAGTTATCACTGGTATCAGCGGTGATGCCAAGTTCCACCTTCTCTGCACAAAGATTTACAAGATTGATTATCTTTCAGCAGCACTGATTTTCCTTAAACAGCCAGTACTGAGGAAAGACATTGTTTCTCCTGCTTGACTTAGAATCACAGAATCACAAAATATTCTGAATTGGAAGGGACTCACAAGCACCATCGAGTCCAACTCTTAAACAGCACCACTGCCTCACTGACAGGAATTGAACCCCTGGTCTCCTGCATGAGAGGCGCGGACACTCACCACTGTACTAAAATGGGTTTCATATACTTTTTGTATATTTTGGTGTGAAAATTCCCACAGTTTTCAAAATGCCTTTTCCTTAAATACTTTGACTCTAAAGACCCTGTACCACCACGTGTCCTGGCCTGATCCGTTGAAATGTTACAAGTTTTAGCAATTTGGCTTACTTTACTCCAAAAGCTTCGTCTGGAGTGATGAAACATTTAGGGGAACAAAAAGCCCCAAATAACTTCTCCATCAGAATTCCAAGAGATTATTATAAAACTTGCAGAACTACAAGATGTTACTGTGAATGATCTAGACACATCTTCACAGCTGCTACTGAGTTATAAAAATCTGGTCCAGCCTTGTGAAGGACTTCTATCTTCCAATGACCCCAAACAAACTCACTGACCAGTCTCTGCAAACATTACATGCCAAAAGTTCACCACGTTGTAACACACATTTTCTCATCCTTCCCAATGAATTAATTGTGGGAAAGGAGAAAGACTGAGAAATTCATTGGCAATTCAAATGAAAAGCTTGGATCAGAGAAATTTTGAAATATGGCTGTTATCGAAGTCCTGTCAGGGGAGGGAGATTCTAAGATTTCTCCATTTACCTAAGTTTACATTTCTGATATTTCCTCTAAATACTTCATTTCCTTTCTGTAGCCATTTGCTTGGCTCTGTAGGCAGTAAAGTCCTCAGGGCAGAGCAGGCTTTTATGACACACATTTACAACACTTCACACAATAAGACCTTGAATTCCTAATAAATGACACTCAAATAGTAAATCCATCACCTTTCTAAAAATATTTTGTTCATTAAAAATAATAGAGAAAAAAATCACTAGAGATGTGATACATGCTTGACAGCTGCATTGAGCTGGTTCTTGGGTCTACTCCTAAAGTCTGCATTAGGTGAGGGTTCTTCTATTTCTCCCTTCCATTTCCCATCTTATGAAAATAGAGATAATATTCTGATTATGAGCATTATTTCCCTCCTACGCCTGTATTTGCTCTTTTATCATACATTCTTTTGTTATTTTATTTAAAGTTGTTGGGGGATACTTACAAAAAGCTTGTGTCTGTCTGTGTCTGTCTGTGTCCATGTGTGCATACACACAGCCACATATTAAAAAGGTGGATCTGCAGAGTGATTTGTTCTGACCACTGTGTTGTCAAGCTGCTGCAAAAATGTAAAAGAAAGATGTAAGATGTGCTGAATGAATGAGATCATGCTCTAAGACACCTCCACCACTGACAGAATACATCAAAAAGTCTGATAAACTAAAATAAAAGAGAGAGTGAGGCCACACAAAGCAGCAGCAACCCCCAAGGCCCATTTCAGAGGCACTTGTCACCTAGTTTAGACACTAAAACTCCAAGAAATGCCTGTTGTTTCCATGGGATTCTATGTTCAAGGCCAGGTCTTCTGCTCTTCCCTTCTGAGTTTTTTCCACTGAAATTGCATTGCTCCAGTGCTCCTCTTTAATTCTGTGTAAGGTCATGTACAGAGCCTTGTTCTCCTCTCACAGTTTTAAACCTGAGTTTTTCTCCTTGCACGTTTTTAGTGATAGTGGTAATAAAACAAAAGATACTCAAACTGAAAGAGAACGGAAGGAAAGCAGGAGACTAACTCTTCCTGGAATGTAAAAATATTTCCAGAGAAAAGATTAGGGTTGTTATAAGACAAACAAGAGCTCAAATCTGCATAAAATTTCCAAATGGACAACCGTAAAGACTTCTTAGGAAACAGAAGTTAAATGACTAACAGAAGCCACAGCACCCCAGATGAGACAGGAGGGGCAACAAGCACTGGCTATGAGTTGCCAATGAAGATAAACTTTGCTACAGGCCCTAATCCAACCATTTTCTTTTCTGGAAGAGAGAGAGAGAGAAGAAGGAGCTTTGCAGACAAAATTGCAGCACACCCAACACAGCAGACAGAGCAAAGGCACTTTGGGAGCAGTGACATTTAAAAGTACCAAACAGAGGATGGCAGCAACAGCAAGTATGGGTAGATTATTAAAGGAACATTGTCAGATTAAATATCATACTTTCTAACAAATTGGTTTGCCTGTGTTATAAAGTGATTATTAAAATCAAAAGAGTTTAAAGAACCTAATCCACTCTTCGCTGTCTAAGGTGTTTACTTCCTGCATTGCTCCCAGCTTGCACTATTAAACTAGAACGGTCCATTTCACTTGTAAGGCTAGTTTCTGTTTGATTTTATTTTAGACTCTAATTCTATCTTACTACAAATTGCAAGAAAGCCTCAAGGCTTCCCAACAGGTCATTGGAGTCTTGTGCAGAGCACTATTCAGACATAATAAACAACAACCCACAAGTACAGACAAAACCAGGCTTTTACAGATGAAACAAAGGGGCAACAAAGAGATCAAGAATGCAGGAAGACAATGGTGATAATAACATAAATATTACTCTGTATATAACCACATATATTGTATGT
>WEKX01026830.1:53069-96669 GCA_013390025.1 Pitta sordida | reverse complement strand
TAGCCTACTAGTAGTTATAATTAAAATCCATTGTTTTATTTATTCAGCTGTCAGTCACAAGACTCTACTACTAAGTCATATTTGATCTTAGAGTGTAGTAACACCATGCAGAGGGCTTCAGGGCTAGATCTTTTACACCAGGTGCTACTCCAGGATAAATATATTATAAAACTTGCACTGAATAGAGCTTGTTTGTTCATTTGTTTCTCTTTTTTAAAAAAAATTATGTTTATTTTTACATGACTTAGAACTGGAGACATAGGTACAAAAATTCTTCACGAGCATTGGATCTGATCCTTTCAGTGGTGCTCTCTTACCCAATACACAAAAATGGCATTCTCCCTTTGACCACTGAGATTCCAGCATGTCCATTCTACTACACTCGTGAAAGCCTTCAATGCTTCAAAATTGGTATAAGAGGACTGATCCAACAGACATGTGTGTTGTCAGCTCCCCACCAGTGAGGTCATGCTCTGCTGACCCTTGGTTTCTGCTGCTCCACTGCCTCTCCTCCTACCATCACATATGTTATCAGTTTCCCCTTTTGAGACTTCAGGGTACACTTGGACCAGTTCATTTTTTATCCTAAAACTCCTTTCTGTTCTTTTAAACAAGAAAAACAGATTTTCTTTTACTTACGAATGTGAAAGTCTCAGTTGGACTTGGAGCCATTTTCCATACCTAACTTGTTCATAAATGATTGCTACGCTTCAGTGATATGTTAAAGTCTCCTGTCAGGTTTTGATGACTACTTGGCATTCTTCAGTGTAGGAAGCATCTTTATGGAATTTATATCAATTTATAGATCAAAATAATACAGGATAAAAACAACTAAAAATACTTACATGTCGCTCATTACTGGCAGTTGATTGAAGCCAGACATAAGAGTGACACCATTTTCGGATGACAGATCCCCAGCTTCTACCTCCAAGGCATATTCCATAATCATGTTTTTATAATATCAAGAATATTAATGAATCTGTTTAGAAAGATCAAAGAAGAGATGTGAGTGGCAGGTAACACAAGGCAGGAAGAATGCTAGAGATGAATACCTAAAGGAAAGCAGGAAAAATCCTAAAAAAATTTAGGTGTCACAAATGATAGGATTGCTTTTACAGAAATATATGTACTTAAAGCAGTATAAGAATAATTTTAGTAAATATATGGAAAGCATTTCAGGTTTTATGAAAAATAGCACACACCTCAACAAATTGGATTCTCAAACTCTGAGAGCACTAGCATTTCATATGTGTATAATTTAGAGTAGCACCAAGTTTTCACAGAGCTCACTATGGCAAAATTAATTTATTAGTACCTCTGAGGTTACCATATTGATGTGGCTCACACATTTATCTTTTTTTCCTGAGACCCTAAGATTAGCTCAGTTGGTTAAAGCAAGGTGTTAATAGCACAAAAATGTTGGAAACTTTGATGTCCATACAGGTCATTCACTTAAGATTTTGACTCAACGATCCTTGTGGGTCCCTTTCAACTTACAATATTCCGTGATCAGTGGATTAGGCATTAGAAACATGGAAATAGTGATCAGGGTTCAAATCTTTTCTCCTTCTCCACACAGTTAAGAACAAGTTATAAAATACCCGTTTAATTGTTCTACTGCATGAGAATAAGCCTAGAAACAATTTGTTGAAAATAAGAGCTCCAGCCATAACTTCAATTAAGAATAAAAAGCAACTAAATAACATCACAAATTGCCTATTTTCCTAAAGCATGTACTAATTTCTATCTCTCCAGATTTCAAACATCAATATTAACTAAAATAATTTCTTACCAATGCTTCTTTGTTTCTCCATTTTGCAAATAGGTTAACTTGAGAGGGAATAGAGGAAAAGATGGCTAATTCCAGTCATCAAAGTTTAGAAAATAGATATTTCAGAAAACATACTTTAGCTGAGTTCCTACACTAATACAGTCATGGTTCTATATACCATAAAGTGTTGTTGACTCTTGAACATGCCTGCAACATACAAAAATGGAAGAGGCAGGAACACTNAGACTTCAGGGTACACTTGGACCAGTTCATTTTTTATCCTAAAACTCCTTTCTGTTCTTTTAAACAAGAAAAACAGATTTTCTTTTACTTACGAATGTGAAAGTCTCAGTTGGACTTGGAGCCATTTTCCATACCTAACTTGTTCATAAATGATTGCTACGCTTCAGTGATATGTTAAAGTCTCCTGTCAGGTTTTGATGACTACTTGGCATTCTTCAGTGTAGGAAGCATCTTTATGGAATTTATATCAATTTATAGATCAAAATAATACAGGATAAAAACAACTAAAAATACTTACATGTCGCTCATTACTGGCAGTTGATTGAAGCCAGACATAAGAGTGACACCATTTTCGGATGACAGATCCCCAGCTTCTACCTCCAAGGCATATTCCATAATCATGTTTTTATAATATCAAGAATATTAATGAATCTGTTTAGAAAGATCAAAGAAGAGATGTGAGTGGCAGGTAACACAAGGCAGGAAGAATGTTAGAGATGAATACCTAAAGGAAAGCAGGAAAAATCCTAAAAAAATTTAGGTGTCACAAATGATAGGATTGCTTTTACAGAAATATATGTACTTAAAGCAGTATAAGAATAATTTTAGTAAATATATGGAAAGCATTTCAGGTTTTATGAAAAATAGCACACACCTCAACAAATTGGATTCTCAAACTCTGAGAGCACTAGCATTTCATATGTGTATAATTTAGAGTAGCACCAAGTTTTCACAGAGCTCACTATGGCAAAATTAATTTATTAGTACCTCTGAGGTTACCATATTGATGTGGCTCACACATTTATCTTTTTTTCCTGAGACCCTAAGATTAGCTCAGTTGGTTAAAGCAAGGTGTTAATAGCACAAAAATGTTGGAAACTTTGATGTCCATACAGGTCATTCACTTAAGATTTTGACTCAACGATCCTTGTGGGTCCCTTTCAACTTACAATATTCCGTGATCAGTGGATTAGGCATTAGAAACATGGAAATAGTGATCAGGGTTCAAATCTTTTCTCCTTCTCCACACAGTTAAGAACAAGTTATAAAATACCCGTTTAATTGTTCTACTGCATGAGAATAAGCCTAGAAACAATTTGTTGAAAATAAGAGCTCCAGCCATAACTTCAATTAAGAATAAAAAGCAACTAAATAACATCACAAATTGCCTATTTTCCTAAAGCATGTACTAATTTCTATCTCTCCAGATTTCAAACATCAATATTAACTAAAATAATTTCTTACCAATGCTTCTTTGTTTCTCCATTTTGCAAATAGGTTAACTTGAGAGGGAATAGAGGAAAAGATGGCTAATTCCAGTCATCAAAGTTTAGAAAATAGATATTTCAGAAAACATACTTTAGCTGAGTTCCTACACTAATACAGTCATGGTTCTATATACCATAAAGTGTTGTTGACTCTTGAACATGCCTGCAACATACAAAAATGGAAGAGGCAGGAACACTTTAGGACATGGTTTAGTGGTGGACTTGGCAGTGATGGGTCAATACTTTAACTTGATAATCTTGAGGTTCATCTTTTCCAACCTAAAAAATTCCATGGTTCTATGAAAGGCTTGGAAGAAATTATGCCTATAAAATTAAAACCATTTACTGCTTGTCACCTGCCAAACAGATTTAATAGTGCTGCTATTAGGAGGATAGCTCATCATATGCATTGGTGTATTCAGTAACAGCACAGAGAGTATTTTGGTATGCCAGACTATTAGACTTTGCTAGTTTAGCTAAAACTACAATGAGAAGAAAGAAATTTATTATGCATGAACTCCTTCCAGTGCTGGGAAACACTGTAAAATGCTAGGTACAAATAAAATGCTCAGTTAGGAGAAAATATATTGCTGACAATAGAAAAGTGAGCTTATTCACTTAGGCCAATAGTGATATGTGTGATTAGGGCAGGCTTGCTTGGCTCGGTCCACAATGTCTGGCATAACGTAAAAGTAATGATGTTACAGCTGTTCTAAAAACTAGATACTTAATAAACTGTGCCATGTAGGTAGTTTCTGCCTTTACACAAGAGAAAGATTCAAATGAAAAATACCATTGTTTCAAGAGCCTTAAAATTCACAGCATCTACTCTGACTGCAGGTGTAACAACCACCTATTATTATTTGCTAAAGTATTTGTCTGGAAGCAAATAAAAGCCCTGGAAGAAGATATAGAGCCAGAGTACCTCATGCTGAAGCCACTTCATACTGAAGAGTTTTGAAACACCTTTTTTTTTACCCCTCATCTTCACCTCCATGAGTTAGATGAACACATAAACCTTGGCAACTGACTTTGTGTGGTGGATTAACCTCAACTAAGGACCAAATACCCAGTCAGACAACACCTCCCCGCCCCCTCAGTGTAACACGGAGGCAATACGAGGAGAAAATTGGGGATTTTAGCCCTAGTTTCGTCAGTGTTTAAATAAACCACAGTATCCAGATCCATTGCAGATTATCATCTTTCTCTGCTACTCCCATGCTGCCCACCTGCTGATGTGAACATGCAGTAACAGCAAGTCCCTTCAGTCTGTTACTCTCTCTCTCCCCCACCACAGGTATGAGGGAGGCTGAAGCCCAGAACAGAATAGCAGGCACAAGACTGATGCTTGATTTCCATAAGGAAATACGTATCTTCATTTCACTTTTCTACATCATTTCCTGATAGAAGATCAGCACCCACGAGTCTGCCTGGACCCTATAGCTCTCTCACTTACTAGTCTGCTGCCCTATATCGTGTCTTGCTTCAACACTCAATCAGCGTGACTACACCACCTTGTTGCATGCTCTTCCCCAAGCCTATGCACTCTTGGCAGACACACATTCCTGGGCTTTTCCTCTCATACTGTCTCTAGACAGGAGCCTGAGTTAAACGTCTTTGCATTTTCAACTGCCAGTGAGATTGTGAGGCAGAAGAAAAACTCTCCATTGTTGTCTCCCCAGAGCCACCTCATCCCTAGAGCTGTGCCATTTGCTCAGGACCCTCCTGATTTCCTCTCTTCACGGAGTTCCTCAGCACTATTTTTAAGCATTGTGATTTAGCAGAAAACCCCTCCACTGGAGTGCTTTAAGAGCATCACAAGACCCTCGACAATTAATGCTTACTATTCAACAAAAGTACCAATTCAATTCACATTATTCCCTTTTACTTGCACAGACAAGTCTCTCTACAGTAATGACTTCAATCAGCTTTGGATCATGCATCAATAAGGATTTAGGAGACACAGCTGTTTGAGCTCATCCTTCATCATTTCTCTATCAACACAAAGAGTGTTTGCATTACTTTTTCCATGACCAACTTGTAAATATCACAGGCGATAACAGGGAGGATGGAGAGGTTATTAATGTGTTGGAGGGAAGAAAAAGAGGGGTGCAAAGAGGCAAGAAGACCTGCTAATATCCTTTTACAAGATGCCAGATTGAATGCTGTTGATCTTAATCCTAGAATCCAGATGACATGAACACAAACTAAGGCATGATGACTGAATAGCTGGAAATTACCAGGCCAGCAAATGCATCAGAGGACTTCATACCAGCCTGTTGTTGCTGCTGCAGTGATGCATATGGAAAAAGGAGGAGAGGTTTAGCTAGTTGCTGGCCTCACCATTCATTCAGTTGAAGAGTGGGTTGGAGACTTAACCATCAAAAGGTTTTTCTTTTGAAAATGCAGATCAGTCAACCCCAAACTGCTGGGGGAAAATGACATCTCTGGATTTAAAAAAAATCAGAAATAATTATGTGCTCTGAATATTTTTCTTTTAGATTTGCTATTAACATAAAATGTTCAGGATTTGCATTCAAATTGAAATAGTTCTAGTTTATCAAATAAAATGTTTTCATTGACTGATTTGCAAAATATAATTTTGTTCCACTTCACAAACAAGTCATTTGTTTTCCACACCGGATGAACATTATACTAAACAAAAATATTCTTTATTCAATAAAAAGGGGGAAATATATTTTAAGAATTTGTCCTAATTATCATCCTGAGTTTCTCTTTTACTTTTATCATTCTCAATGCCCTTGCTAGAGTAAAATGCAGACAAATCTTCACTGGTTTGCTTTTCTGTATCTGGATTGTTGTTAAAGCCTGCTTGCTTATTTCTAAGCTAGTGTGCTAGTTTTGTGGTGGAGGAAGGGAGGGCAGGACAAAATTTATAACAACATTCTCTTTGGGATGCTGTTCTCATAATGAACACAAATTGCTCTCATTTATCATCCTGTGATGTAATCATATAAAAGCCTTTCCCATCCTCATCCCTATAAGGTAACTGTTTTGCTAAATTGGATTATAATGACAAATGACAAAATCTTTTGCATGACTTCAACCGTTCAGAAGTCTGAAGGGATTGTTACTCTGCAATGTCACTATGGCTTTCTGATAGAGTAGTCCACGCTGAAAGCTGCAGTTAGAAGTAAGCAGCATGGCAATAACTCAGCTATGCATGCTGGTTCTTAGGGGGGAAAATAAGAAAAGCCAACCAACCAACCAACCAACCAAACCACCAAAATCAAACAACAAAACAAACAAAACAAAACAAAAAACCCAACAATTTTCTTTAAGATACCCCAAAAAATCAAACAGTACAGGGAGTAAATTGTGGTTACATGTTACATTCAAATGGGAAATAAATACAGGGATTCAACTTTTTCAATGTTTTATTCAATAAACAAAATCATTTCTCAGAAACACACCATATTTTTATTTTAAGTAGGAGGGACAGAAATCTTTCCCAGTGTTCCAGGAACGAACTTTACCATCTCATGTTTCCCCAGATCATGCAACCAATTTAAAATTTGTGATAGACTATTTACACACAGTTAGGTATATAATTAATACACACTTTGACCTTAGAACATTTAGTCCATTGAGCCCAAAATTTGAAACATAAATGAACTTCCCTTTTACGAAAATCAGGTACAGCCATTTCCATAACCTACAAGTATGTGCACAAGTCCTCAGACCAACAAGCACCAAAAAGAAGTTGATTTTTCTTCTGTCTTGCACAAGTCGGAACTAGGTTTGTATTACCGCTCTGGGATGTGCTTTCGGTCTCTGCACGGGTGTTAGATGGTGAGTTGGACTAGATGATCCTTGTGGGTCCCTTCCAACTCATAATATTTTGTGATTCTGTGAAGTCTTTTGCTGGAGATGTTGACGAAATGCCATGGACTCTTGCCTCCTTACACATCAAGTGTAGAAGAGATGAGTCAGCTTTCTGGTATCATTGTTTTCTTCATTTACACTCTGTGTTCTGCAGATAATGAACTATTCAAATTATTAATTTTCTTCATTAAAAATGGATAGTGATACATTTAAAATATATTTAATCTAAATCACATTGGAACACATAGCTTCCATTGAAATACTTGAAATATATTGCAAAAAGTATATGTATTTCTTCTCTGCATTTCATTAAAGAATTTTGTAGTCCTAATCAGTCTTGAATATAGCTGTGCTACAGCTCTTCAAAAGATTAAAGTAAAATGGTAACATACTACTTTTCTCTAATTACAATATTGACATGAAATCAACCATCAGCTCTAATGAGTTCAGTGAATCTCGTGGTGAGGGTATTGTGAAATTTAGAGCTGGGGAAAGAAGTAGTTGACACAAGGAAAACTGATCTCTTATCACCTGAGGAAGAAAACCTATGTTCCCTATACTTTCTTCCTGAATAAACATAGCAGCAAAACTCTTGTTTATAAGTTAGATATCCCTCTTTGTACAAAAATGATTGAATAATTTATTTCTCCTACAGTTTAAAGACACTGCTTTGTGGAGTACTAAGCAGCAAATCAATGGAAAATAACAGGTCTTCCATGACATATCCTTTGCCCTGTTCCATTTTGGAATTTTTCTTCAGTACAGTAGGCCCTCTTGCACTTCGTGCCCCCCATATTGCAGCTTCAGATCTTAGCGGCATGATTTTTCAGTGATGAAGGAGGCCCCTTTTCACAACTGCACGTGCATGACCTGCTGCAGCTGCCACCACGGCGCACACAGCGCAGGGGCGGCAGCAATACAGGCGGCAGCGGCAGTGGCGTGGACAGCGGCAGCGGCGTGGACGGCAGTGGCGTGGTGGCACTGGCGTGGGCGGCAGCGGCGGTGCGGCCACCATTTAGCGCAGAAGTAGGGCTTCATGGACCCCGATTAAGACTGCGGGTCCGTGATATACGAAATCCAACTGTATTTTTAATACCATGGCAAGCAGCACCTGAAAGACACTAAGAGTTAAATAGTTTAAGAAATAGGAAAGGAGTACCATAGTTCTTATCTGATGTTGATCTGCTACCAATGAGAAATTTTCATCACCACATTCCCTGAGTCTTTCAGTTCATTAATTGATATTAACAGCTTGTAACTGCTTAGTGGACATCACAGAGGAAAACCACAGGCACATAAACACGAGGCTCAAAGCAAACCTAAGGGGTCAAATCTCTGCCCCAGTCCAAGACATCTGCAGAAGTCTTGACAATCTGTGTCTAAATAACTCCTTAAATCCCTAAATGAAGATTTTCCAGTTCAGCTAAGCATTTTATAGCTGAGGTTAAATATACTTAATAAACTGAGTCTTATCAATTATTAAACCAAACCAACATGGCCATAGTTTCAATGCAGTACCAGAAAATGCTCCCTCTCTTAACAGGGTCTCTTTTTCATACTTGAAGATCAGAAGTTCATGGGACCTGGAACAGCAACCTGTAACAAACTGTTAACAAATATTTTCCATATCACGAAAATGCAATCAAAATCATTGTGGTAATAATATCTGGTTCAGCTATTCTTGCCCATAAGGGACAGATATAAAGCCCTGCATAGAGAAATATGTGAAACACTTTGTCAATATTAATATTTAACTTACTTTTATTAACTCACTTTGACGGCAAATATTTAATTTGATACTACGAAGTAAAGGGATGCATGAAGAATGTTTTTTGATGTCTTTCCATTTCGGAGAGTTCATATTCTGCTAACTGCAGCTGTTGGCACTACCAGGTATTTCTCAGGGATTCCAGGCTGTTCTCAGTACTGTACAGGACTCTCAATGGGTGTAAAGCATTTGAAACAGTTTACACATAAACAGAATCCACAAATGTGACTTATTCCCTGTCCTGGTTTGAGTGGGGTTTTTTTCCTCTGGCAGCAAGTGGGGGCAAACTAGTAGAGCTAACATCAGACAGCTGCTGCCTGGGCTTCCGCTGCCAGCCAAGGTCAGAAGCAGATAGAGGTGCCTCTGTGATAACATATTTAAGAAAGGGAAAATAAAAGGAGAAGCAGCAAAGAAGATGGCCGGAGAGGAGCTGTGAGAGGTTGAACAACCATGAAGGCACCACGGCCAGACTGGCCAGAGGAGGGGTAGGAAGGGTTTCAGGCATCTCACTGCTGCTTCTAGAACGGACCAATGTGATGCAGACTGTCTCCCGGCAAACCTATGGAATAGAAAGAGAGAAACCAGAGGTGCAGAATCCACCTGAGGCCACGCTGAAGATGGAGGATCATGCTGGGAAGCTGCAGACAATCTTAGAGCCCACGCACAGATGGCCAGAGCAGAGCTCGGCAGAAATCCTGAAAGAGACGTTGAGGCCTGTGGAAGTGTCCACGCTTTGTGACAGAATTGCACTATGGTAGGATCTGATCTATGTACTTTGGGATGGGCTCATATAGGAAGCAGTGAAGCCAGCGCTTAAAAGACTGCATTCTGTGCTGTGACTTTCAGGCAACTGAGAATGGAAGAGCTGTCGTCCCTGGGTCGGGATCTCACTTGGGAAATGGTCATGAAAGACTTTTTTCTTTCTCATGGGAGAGAGAAGACTTTAGAGAAAAGTCAGAGAAAAGGCAGAGAGATGGTTTCCTGCCCTAAAACTGGTCAGAAATACCAACTTGCTTGGCTTTTCCCCTACCCCTGTTCCCCCTTTTGTCTCCTGGAGGAAAAAAGGGAATATGAGATCTGTTGTAAGAAGAAGGAGGTGTGGGGGTGAAAAGGTTGCCTTTAAAATTATGCTTCTCACATTAAGCTCTGATCTTGTTAGTTAATAAATAAATCCTTTATATTCCCCACTTGTAACTTGTCTTGTTTTGCCTGTGATAAACCTTTTTTCCATTTTTTTTCTCTAGGAGAGGTTGTGGGTGAATCTCTGGCATCCAGCCAGGGTCAAATCACGACATCCCCTCAGATTTTCAGAATGACATAGTACCTATGATGACAATAGCAAGTTATTGTCTTGAAGCAACACACTTCTGTAAGAAATAAAATATGTGGTTTAGTTCTTATTCAAGGTCCTACTATTTGGAACTCAAGGCATTTCAAATTCATGCATATATTCATTACTTTGATTTTGCTACTTGAGTTAGGAAGGTACACTTAGCTATGGCTAAATTACCATTTACCTCTGGTTGAAAGCTCTGTATAGAAAATTATGCCCAAACTAGTATTTTTTCTTACATCTACTTTTTCAAAAACTGGCTTTTTGGCTGTCACTCTTTTCTAGTAAGTGATTTTCTGATCTTTTTGTAGAGGTTTCCTTTTAGTATAAGTAAGTTTTATGACCATTTTTATGATTATAATATATCCTTATCATAACATTCAAGCAAATTATTGCAATTTTGCAGCATGAGTACCCCATATTGAAATCAACTGGAAGATGACAAAATACATATTTGTACATATTTCTCTATGGCGTGTGCATTTCTCAGATTCTGGTCATCTTCCTTCCTACCTGGGGAAGGCAGAGGGATGGAGCTGTATAAACTACTCCTCACAGATCACTTTTTTCTTGAGTTGCAGCCACCCTGAGATTTGCAAAGATGATCTTTGCAAGAGATCTGATACTCAATCCTCATCTATTCTTCCAGTGTCAGTTGCTATTCAGCCACGAGCCAGATCTGATGCAAAGCACAGTAATGGTATCTTACAAAAAAACCTTTCTTTAAACCTGATACTTCTTCTCTTTCATTGCCTGGGAGATACAGGCAGTCAAATCCTCATGTCTGCACAGGTCAGGTGCTCTCACTCCTTACAGCTTTTCTCTCTCCTGGCTTTTTAGCTTTCTGGAGAAGGCTGAAACAAATGGCATTGACCCCAGGCACGTAAAATTTCAAAATCACATTAGTTCCATTGTTTCAGCACTTCGAGATTTTCATTAATTACCTTTCCATGCCTCTGGTGTCAGCAAGAAGTGTTCTGTGGGTTGCCCACGTCTTCAGTTGCTGACAGATCATCAAAGATATGCTTATAAAGCTAATACCATAGCATAATTCTGGCTTCCATGCCTCAAGTAAGATCTCAGTACTACAGCTTTCAAATGTTTCTTTATTACAGTGTGGAGCAACTACCACAATAACATTTTCAGTTTCAGTGAAAACAGTTCCTATGGCAATAGATTTAGGTTTATATTTTACAGTTTTATTTTCATGATTCCTTATTAGAGCCTGACTTTCAGATACTTTTCTCAGCACCTTTGAAAGTCAGTTCCTGTTTCTTTTACTAGGACATTACTTTGTACCCAGACCTATTTTCACAGCTGCATCAATGATGCGAGACAGCAAGCCTGTTCGGGAAGGTCAGAACTCCCTCACTCGACAACAGGAAGAGAAGGGGCTGTATGGCTATCCACAACTCTTGACCAACCAGAAGTAGAATAACCAATTAGATAACCACATGGTAATGGAGGATAGAGTTAAATGTCTGCCAACTTACTGGCCAACGTTTTTGATGGCCACTCTCTCTATAAACAGTTTCTCTGAATCTACCTGTGTTTGCCTTGAACAGGTCACCTCAAGTCTTCATTGTACACCACACATGGTGCACCTCTGCATGATCAAAATGAAAATGAACACTGCATCTCCCAGGGCATGTGCCTAGTATGATACTCAATTCAACAATTGTTATTATTTTGAAGAAGTTTTAAAATATCAGCTCTTTGTTATGCATAAGCATGGCTAAATATATATGGGGCATAAACTGCTAAGCAGGGCACATCAAGTATTTATGCAAATAGCAGCAGGCAATCCCATGTAAATTATGTTTTTTAACTGAGATATTTGTTTACTGACAGTGAGGTTTGCTTTGATTTTGGGGGGAGAAGCTTAAGTCAGAAGATGCACCACAGAAATGCTGAGTTGTCTGTCTGGTATTAAGGAGGGCTTCACACACTCAGTTGACAAACTTGCATTGAAATGATAGTAGCTGGCACCAAAAAGAGAAATAAATGGAAGTCAGGATAATTTCCAAAACTATATAGTTCATGTTACAAGAGCACATCTGACCACACCTTATCTGAAGCCAGTAGCTGTCACCAATGAGATGAAACATTACCCACTAAAACAAGAGGGGCTTGCAGGCCAGGATTTATTGACATTTCACAGGTTCACAGGTTATTCTGAGTTGGAAGGGACCCACAAGGATCATCTAGTCCAGCTCCCAAGCGAGCACCCATCCAGGGAACGAACACACAACCCCGGAGCCTCGGGCATCACGCTCCATCCATCCGAACCTCCCATCGTCTAGACCATGTCACTGAGTTCCTCATCCAGTCTTTTCTTAAACACCTCCAGGGATGGCAACTCCACCACCTCCCTGGGCAGACCATTCCACTGAGGGATCACTTTATCTGTGAAAAAGCTCTTCCTAACATCCAGTCTAGATAAACTTTACTGTAAACTCATTTTGCAATTTCATTCAAATCACAGTTTGCACCACTTTAGGCTTTCCCAGATGCTTCATGGCTTCAATGCTTCCTTCAACAAAATTTATAGGAACTTTAACGATCTTCCAAAGACAAATAAAAAGTTCAGTTTCAATACTTGTGGTAGAAGGTTTTATTAATGGAAAAGATAGAAACAGCTGTATGATTTCCACAGGCTTCTTCAGTGGCAGCTATCTAATTCTGTTATTCTAATCTTTTTTTCCTTCTTTCTTTACACTCTTAATTTCTCTTTTCTTTCTTTTCTCTTACTTTCTTTACTCTACTCTTTTGGATACCTGAAAACCAATGTGCTAGGTGCTTTTGGTGGAATGCTTCTACCTCGGCTGTATGTTGCCCTTGAAACCTTTAGCCAAAATATTTTTTTCTCACTAAATTAAGAGAAATCTCTTGAGAAAGTGCATTACTATTTTCTCTTT
Organism: Pitta sordida; assembly: GCA_013390025.1. Classification (NCBI taxonomy): domain Eukaryota; kingdom Metazoa; phylum Chordata; class Aves; order Passeriformes; family Pittidae; genus Pitta; species Pitta sordida. The sequence continues at coordinate 83,522 of WEKX01026830.1, read as the reverse complement.
CACAGAATCACAGAATCACAGAATATTATGAGTTGGAAGGGACCCACAAGGATCATCTAGTCCAACTCACCATCTAACACCCGTACAGAGACCGAGAGCACATCCCAGAGCGGTAACACCAACCTAGTTCCCTCACAGTCTAGCAGGCCACTCCAAGCCGGAAGGGGCCCAGGATCATCCAGCCCTACACCCCCCAGCTAGACCATGTCACTAAGCTCCTCATCCAGTCTTCTCTTAAACACCTCCAGGGACGGTGACTCCACCACCTCCCTGGGCAGACCATTCCAATATGCAATCACTCTCTCTGTGAAAAACCGCTTCCTAACATTAAGATTAAACCTCCCCATGACTTCAAGATAATAACGAATTCAAGGCTTAGCAAAAGTTTGGTTGAGCAAAATCTTTTGGAGCCTTAAATATCTTTCTAAAAGTAATACTTGCAGTTGAGCTTGCAGCTCCAAGACTGGGGTGTTACACTGCACCATTACGTGTCTCATTAATCCAACAGGTTGGCCTTTCATACCATGGCATGTAATGTGCTCACACTTTTCACTTGATGATGTGAAGCAGCTCCCAGGTGAAACTGTGCAAAACTTGAATTTTTCAATTTTTCATCATTTGCCTGCAGGCTAAAAATCAAGACTTATAAATTATAAGATTTGAAAAAAACTATCATGTTTTTGCTATTTTTCAGGAACATGGATCTTGTTTTGAGACTTTAAGTTCAGTGTGTATAAGAGATCACATAGACTTGGATGACCCAGTATTTTGGAGATACCTTGAAAAAGTGGTCCCAAGTAGGAGTAAAATACTTAAGAAGCAGTATTAGTATCAGAATTTCTAGGAATAATATAGGCTTTTAGAAAGATCAGACTATAAATGTAAATATGAAAATATAGAAAAGTTTTTCAGGCTTTTTAGAAAAGTTGTTCTAAGATGGCATTCTTATTTTACCAAGGAAAGTCAATTTTGAGAGCTAATTCTAGATTTTATTATTTATGGTTTCAAAAAAGATAAACCTAAACCCAAGGCATTATTGATGTTAAGCCCTGGGAATAATAAACAAGGCAATTTTGATCTCTTTTGAAACATGGTGACCAGCGACAGGATCCAAGGGAACAGCATGAAGTTGTATCAGGGGAGGTATAGATTAGATATTAGGAAAAGGCTCTTCACCCAGAGGGTGTTTGGGAACTGGAACAGGCTCCTCAGGGAACTGGTCGTAACACCAAGCCTGATAGAGCTCAAGAAGCATTTGGAAACAACTTCAGGCACATGGTGTGATTCTTGGGGCTATCCTGGGCAGGACCAGGAGCTGGCTTCTGATGATCCTTGTTCGTCCATTCCAACTCAGGATATTCTATTATTCTATGACAACTTAGATAAGAAGAAAGCCCTGTACGCACTCCTTTTATTAGCCAACGGTATGAGCTGGACTTCCTGTTCACTGTAGAAGAATAGATCTGTATCACCACCTTTAAATAGACTCAGCAGTACTTTCATAGTGAGCAACGTTTCTTTTAATCTTTTCCACATGATCTCCATTGACATGAACCAAGTTTCCATAAAATCATGTATTTATATCACTATATTAACAAAAAAATATTGAAAACTCTTTATATTAAGTTAGGAGTTTGCCCTAGAAATGGAAAGTTATGGTCTGAATTTCTCAGGATCTTATTAAATACTAGGAGGTAGTGAGAAAAAGAACCAAAAAACCTGGAAAATGAAAAAAATATTAAAAACAGTTTATAGATGTGAAAATCAAAACAGATGTTTTTAGCAAAATACAGCCATCAAGCTGAACTGAAGTACCTCTGTAGATGAACATAAAGGAGAAGAAAAACAGGTAATACATAAATGCAAAATAGGTAAAGAAAACAGAAACAATTTTGGCCAGACACAGGCACACCTATGCCCACATTGCCATCCAAGAAAAGGCCAAGTACTTGAGAACAGTTCTCATCACTCTCCCTCCATGTAAAAGCAAACCTTTGCATTGAAAGGGAGTCTATGGAAGCTTGATGCTATTCCCACCTAGCAGATACCCAAAGGTTTTTCACTTACAGACCAGGAAAACAGCTATCTGCCATCTTCTACAGTCATCTGTGTAGTCTCTGAATGTGTGACTGATGTCCAGCAGGTGAGTGCCTTAGCCTTTTTCAGAGAGATCTCAGTGTCTTATCCTGTGCACAGAGAGTATCTACACCTGCCAGGGTGGATGATTTATGGAAAATCAGTTAGAACTCAAGGTAAGTGCAGGTATGCTATAGAAAAGATTTATTTTGGGGCCCAGGAACAAGGAAAGAATATCATTGTCCTGTGAAGGTGTCTCCTAGCCCTGTCAAGTGCTAAAAAGCCCCGCCTCAGGTTTGCCACCCATCTTTATACGTATGCCTCATACATATGCAAATTATTCCATGAATATGTATCATTTCAGCATTATGCTATAAATTTTAGCCTTGTTTTAAGCCTTTTAACCAATCAGCTCCACTGTTTCACATTCCTTGCCCCATGTTTCGACTAGGACTGCGTTCTGTTTATACTTCAAGACTGGAAAACAATACAGTTATACCCCCTCATTTGTGAGGAATGGGTCATGCCAGGGCTCTCGCAGAATGTCAAATTCGCAAACACACGCAGATCATCAATATGCGTGCAGGCCATGCCCATTGCTCCGCCCCCCGCCACTCCAGAGCACTGTGGACACTTTTCCACTCCTCCCCACGGGTTCTCTCAGCACAGGGGTGCAAAGGGAACCATTTCTGAGCCCTCTCTAACTCGGGTGATGCCCCCGAGAATCCCTGGGCTTCTCTTCGGCAATGCTGCCACTTCTGCAGTCGGGGCCAGGCTGATGCGACCACACATGCTCACAGCCCAAACCCTGTGCTACTGCTCTCCACCCCTAGCCCCAGCCCCGGCCCCGGCCCCAGTGCTCTTGCCCACCGTGTCCCGGCCCCACGTGGCATGGGCGGGCTGCAGCTGTGGCAGTGGAGTGAGCATGTCCCGCTGGCTGCCGTGGCCAGCCCCACTTTCCTGGGGCACTTCCCTTCCCTGCCTGTAGCCATGGAAACAGTAACACGTGCCCAAGGAGGGGTCAGTTCCCCAGGTTCGCTTAGAGTAACAGGGGACAGCGTGACTCCTGCCCCTCCCCATGGGGCCATGCCAGTCCTGCCCCACAGGGAGCATCAGCACTGCCCCTCGGCGGAGCAGAGGCACTGCACATGCGTTGGCTGGGGAACATCGCAAATGGCTGAAGCAAAATTGCGAGAAATTTTCCTGGCACATCAACGAAGTAGCAATGGAGGGGTCACAGTGCAGCAGGGATATACTGTATTTTCTTACCTTTAATATCGGATGTTAAACTTCAGGCCCAGTGAATACTTCTGAAATCTATTAATTCTTCTAAAATGCTACCAAAATGCACTAAAATTTCACTGTTTCACTAAAATCCCTAAACCTATACCTACCTTACTAAAATCTATAAGTTTCTGAATCCTCAAATCATGTAAACACAGCTATCTATGGGCATTCACTTGTTCCTTAGCACCAAAATGTGGACATCAACTCACTGCTTTTGCGTTGCACCTCATTTCATGGATTCCAAGGACAATGGTGAAGGAAAGTGATTGTTCTGCTGCAAAAAGTCATCAACATCTGGTACTTCAGATGCTGCGAAAGCCCATGTTTTCTATACCTGTCCAAATCATTGGAGAACTACTTGAAAAAGAAGTGCTACTACTAAAACGAATAGTGTGGAAGTGATTAACTGGTCTCCAAATGGAGTGAGTGAAGCATTCACTAAATGATACAGAGGACTGGCCCTATCTGAGAGGCACTGTAGATAAAATTGAAATAAGGTATTTCCACTCATCTTAAGGACTTCTCACAGCACATCCTTAGCACCCTAGAGAAACCCTTATTTACAGTTGATTGTGTTTATTCATGTCGAGTTACTAAGAAAAGTGAAGTCTTCACATCAACCAAAACCTGCTTGCCTAATCACAGAATCACAGAATCAGTAAGGTTGGAAAAGACCATAGAGATCATCAAGTGCAACCTATCACCTATTACCTAAATGTCCTCTGTGGGGTAGTCAAGCTTCTGTAGTTGAAACCTAATATGTCTGTATGTTGGAATATTTTATTCCATTTCTCTAGCATCACCTTCTTGCAAAAGTCTTAGTGTCATTTAAGAAGTACAATTTTTTAAACATTATTTTTTAAAATAATCCCTCGCTACTTTGTGCTTCCCTTACCGTGGCTTCAGTACATTGCGGGGGGTTTTCCTGTGAAGATATTTTTCCAGCTTCCCTCCTCTTTCATCCCACACTCGGGGGCCACCCAGAGCATGCTTGCTTATAACAGTGTTGCAAAGATTAATAAGATTATGGGGAAGCTTTATGACACTGTCTCAAAGCTATATTCATCACACTGTGGTGCCGAGCCCTCCTCCTCTGCTAGCTGCTCCTAGCTGTTGCTAGCTGCTGCAAGCAGCAGCAAGCAGGAGCATGCAGCGGCTAGCTGTTTTCTGCTGCCTGCTGCTGCTGCTCCTGCTGCTTGGAGCTGAGGGGGTGGGCGGCTGGCTGTAGTTACATATACATGAATTGCTACTTCGTGGATTTCACTTATCGCAGTATGTTTCCAGACCCAATAACCCTACCCCCTACTCCCGCCACCCAGCAAAATTCGATGGATTACTGTATTCACTTCCCCTGTCTCTTGAAATACCACTATCTACTAGCAGTTTCTGAACACTTACCAAAAAATAGGAGGGTGGAAGAAAATCGAAACACAGACTTGGTTGGCTTTGTACTGGCCATGAACAGTATCGTGTTCTAAGACAAAACAGCACACTACACTTCTCAGAGAAATCTACAAAACAGAGCCAAAGAGCTTATCTGTGTTATTTCTTCACCCTAAGGATCAACTGTCTTTCCTGACAGATTTTCATCCAGCCTGTTCTTAAAGGCAATCTGACAAATTCCAGCCTTCTCTGGGCAATCTATTTTGGCACTTCATTTCTTTGTTAAAAGAATAGTCCTCATCCTGAAGTCAATTCTTTAGAAAAAAACAGCAGATGTAGGAAAGAATCAGATCTTCTTTCTTGTAGCTACTTTTTTGTGGGTTTGAATTGGTGATCTGTGGGAAAGTAAGGGAAGGGAAAAACCAAAAAAAAAGAGGAAGATCATAGGAAAGGAAAATATGCAGTAAAATCTGTGACTTTTTATCTGGGAAATCTTACATCTGCATGATTCTACACTTTATGCATATCTTTTTTTAATTTGTTTGTCATCCATACTTTTCAATACCCATACAAGCCACAGCTCTGCAATGAAGGCTGTGCCAGTACACCTCAGAATGTTATTACTTCATATATCTTAAGGGTAGTACATTAGTTTATATATGCCATAATGAGCAGTTTGCTTTACCACAATACCATGACTCATGTCCAGCTTGTGAACCAATGTAACCAATAACCTCCTCAGCAGTGTTTCTTCGCTGCCCCAACTCTCCATTCTGCATTGGTACATGACTATCCCTGCCTACACTTGCATTTCTCTTTGTTAAACTTCATTCTCTTCTAAATCACTCCTTTAAAAAAAAGGGGGAGGAGGGGTAGGAAAAAATGAAAAACTGTAATCTTATCCTTCAAACAAGTTTGAAATTCTTAGGAGCTCCAGATTTGTAAACTCCTAAGTTTAACAAGTCCTGCTTCAAAGATAATTCTTTGCAATCCTTTCAGATTTTAGTCTCATTCCAAACAATCCTTCAGAAAAAGCTTGGGAAGGACAAAAAAATTCCCAAACTGATGATATTGCATGTGTGTACCATATGACATTCATATGATTACCAAATTAAATATTCAGGTATAGTAGAACAATACTTTTTATTTCAGTTATGAAAACTAATCTAAAAACAGCTATATAGGCAAATGAGCTATGTAGGCAAAAATGTATTTTGTTCCACCCCCAAACTACATATAAAGTCTTTCCTGACATTTCTCAGATAATCCATCCCTTGAAGCCAGAGAGAAAATAATAACAAAAAGGTAAAGAAGCTTGACAGTTATTGAGGACCAAATATTATTTCAAATACATTCAGAAATAAGCCAAATATTTTCTTAGACACACAAGATGTGCAGAAAGCAAATTATATACAACTGCATTTTTTTATAATTTAAGTATGTGGCTTCCTTAACGGCAAGGGACAAATGAATACTTGGATCCCACTTTTGTTTTCTCTACACCATTCTACAGATGACTCATATTTGTGTTACTCTTCCACAACTCCTTTTCTGGCATTACAACATCAGTAGAACAGAGAACTACTGAGGAAACATTTGTTCCTCGAGCTGCAAGGAGAGGAGCCCTGCATTCAGTGCAGACAAAACCTACAGGTTGACTGAAAGTTACCGCAACAGCAATATTTTGGGGACACCTAGGAATCCTTTGGATACACTTAAGACTGTCACACTGGAAGTGAGAAACATATTTGTTTTTTAAAAAAATAATAAAAAGTAATCACAGTGGGGATGGAAAAAGCAATATTCTTGAGACACAATGAAAGTTGCTATTCACTTAATGTATGCAATTTCTTAAATATCCTTTTTTCACACACTGAAGAAAAGTGTGGAGGTGGTACCACGGAATCATGAAAATACTTCAATATTTTTAAGGGGCTCAGGGAAGGTAAAACAAAGCAGCTATAACGTTAAATCCCGACAATTTAAAAGATGTTGCTCTGTCATTATTATAACTCATAAAAAATGTATTGTTGCCATAACAACCACCTCATCACATGCAAGACTGCCTGAAAAACTCAAGCTTTTTTTAACCAGTGGTATACATGGGCCCAAACCATAAAATAATTCACTAATACATTTATGACACTTGTAAAATGAACTTGAACATACACAATTATTTTTAACAACCATTATTTTAAAAAACAAACTACACAAAATAAACCCAAAACACTATTATCAAAACAATTTAATGTATTCTCTTTTTCCTCCTAGGCAGAAAATTTGTGTCAGGGAGTGACAGCATTTCTTCAGATGGAATAGGGTCAATGAATGCATTCAATGTACATTCTCTTCACTGCCATCTTTTTCCTGAGGCTCCACCATATATCATTTGAATAACACTCAACATAAATCCCAGATGGTGGCAGGACTTGTAAATGATCTAGCGTGGCAGCCCCTGCATACATGCAAGGATTCACTGAAGACAATTTCATATTAATGCCAGTAGAAAGTATGCCACCTGGCTGCAACTGATAAAAAGCCTACAGAAATGCAACCACATTTCCCATCCTAATGGTGTGAGGAAAACCGCTGAGTACAGGACATGCAACTGATGTTATGTAGTCCAAGGAGAATCATAGAATAGAGTAGGAAATACAGGCGGATCAGCAGCATGTCCCCACATGTTATGGCAGGACATCCCAGAGCTGCTGTGAAGCCCAGGTGTCTGGTGAGATGGAGAGCAGTGCAGTCACACTGTTCTTGGCTCACAGAAGCCACCTCTGCAGCAGTGACCACTTGGTTCCCATCCCAGACCTCCACAGAAAACAGTTTCTTCAGACTGTAACACACTTGGGCTGAAGGCCCCAGCCTGAAGAAGTCAGCAGAATGACTTACATATTTCTTATACAGCTCTGTTCCCGGGGAGACTAATCACCAAGTTCGTAGGTATCTGGGGACATGGATCTGATTTAGAACAAAAATTTCAGCTTTGATGAAGCAGGGGTTTAAGTTACGCTCTCCAAATTTTAGCTTTCACAAACTCACATTTTCCAGCAAACTTTTATTTTCTTGGATTTTTGATTGTCAGCTCTCTTCTACAACACAAATGTTATTTAGTGTGCTTCACTTGATTATCAGTGTAATGTATCCCTTCATTCCATATGGGTATTTTCTTCAAATTTTGCTCATTTTCAGTCTTAAATCTTCTTAAATGAAATTCAACAAGTAATTAATTTTTTTCTACTATATTTTCCTTGTATTTAAATATGATTAAATTCCATAGCAATCTTGATTCCTTTGGTTTGTGTTTCCTGGATGTTTTTCCCAGGATGTCCTGAAACATCCTGAATGTTTCTTGTGCTTAAACAGTGCTAAGTGCCCAAAGTAGCTTTGTAAGTGGCAAGACCACTGTGCACTATTTGTTATACAGTCCAGGCTTTGGCAGATGTGTTATGAAGATGGATCATACCAGAAATATGTTTCTCCTTCAACTGAAATCCCATTCTATTGTGCTACTACATCTTTTTTTACATGCTTCCACAGACTGTTCTAAACTGACCTCTAAAAAGGAGGAGAAAACAAGAAAATAGCACAGAGAATTTACATTGTTCAGGGGAATATATATCTGATGTCAGAGAATGGTGGGTTAGAAAAATCACAGGTCTTACTAATTCTGGCAGTTTCTGACTTTCCTCTTATTCCACAGAAATGGACAAACAATTGGTAAAACTCCACGCCTTGGCATACAGCTGCCTTGCTGATAGCTCCCACCCATGCCTGGGGAGGGGGGCAAGGTAGGGGTGGGAGGCTGATTAGAAATTTCTTTGGGAAAAGTTTATGAAAAAGAGGAAGAGAAAAAAGAAGAGGATAGGACAAAACCATGAGTGAATTCAACACAGGTTCAGGGAATTAAAAGGCAGAGTAAGGAAGAAAGATGCTAGTCCAAGCTGCCAATAGATCATTTCTCTCACGAGCCACCGCTAGAAAATACATGCTGAGTCACGGGCACTATAAGCAGTAAATTTAGGAGAGATGGGTGTTTACTAGTTGAAATCCTATGTGAAAAGTCTCTTAAAACACTAATTTGCTTTGGAAATATTTTAGGTCATTGAAGAAGTACACAAACCAATCTGCCCTAAAACCCAGCTATCCATCCTGTCAGTTCTGAATCACAAAGAATTAACTGTTTCTTTTCCTCATATTCCTATTAGGTTATTCCTAAAGGTTATGTGTTAAATTCAGCACTAATGAGAGGAAAAATAATGGCATTCTACCTCCATCCCCAAATGAATCCCTCAAGAAGCTTTTCATGTTAAATGTCGAGATCCTTAAGCAACTGTATTTCAAATTCACACACAGGCATAATGTGCTTGCATATTAAACTATGTTTTCCTACACAAAAACTGCTCCCTGTCTTACAGGCTGAATCACTAGCTAAAATGTCCCTTCTGGCCACACTTAAAATCTTGATTATAACCCTTGATGAAATAGGGAACTGAACAATCCTTGTACTTAATCATAATAAATTAAACTAATGAGCTTTCCTGGCAGATTTATTACTTTTCATATGGATGAAGTTCCACTGGTTGATCATATGCAAGCCAAAGAAAGTCTTATATAAGGGGAGAGGGCGGGGAGGGGGTACACAATATTTTACTTGAAAACAGTACTTTCCTGATCCGTCCCTAAGAACAACTGGGCTGGTACTTTTCCCTCACACTTGCACGAGGACCAGAGAGGAAGGGTCAAAGGCAAATTCTGGAGACTAAGCAACGAGACGGAGAGATGCAGCCTAATGCCAGGGATGGTATTAGCTAATAGCAGTCCTACCCAACACAAGCAGATAGGCTTCAGTTCTTCCCAAGTGCATTCACATAGTGCAATACAGTAACTCTAAAGTATATACTCCAAAATTGCATGTACTTATTGAAGACAATACACACCAAAGGGTGACCACTTAAATCCAAGAAGCTGTTGAAGCATCTTTCCTTTTTCACGAGGAAAAGCAGCTCAAAATGGAGTTTGATCTTGACCCTGCACAGCTCTTTCTCTGTAACAGGGGGACAAAGCCTGGATCCTGAGCTGCAAGCACAATCAGATGGGAGAGCTTTTATCCTTGAGCTCCTTGTCTCTTCCAAGGTCTGCCTGAACAGAAAGTATACCCTCTCTTCATGCTGTATCAATGTTGGTCGATAGCAAAACGGGAGAAGGCATCCCCTAGTGTAAGGTGGTAGCCAGAGAGAGCTGTGACCACACATGAACTTTGACGGGCAGTAGTTAGCAACAGGACTGCAGATGGTGTAGCAATAAAGATCAACAAAGTTTAAGGCATAAAAAGACACAGAAATCTCTGTATCTAAGTAATACATATTAATTTGCCCTGGCAATCTTTCTTCTTTTCTTTTTCTCCTGACAATTAGACAAAGGCTGTAAGGGGAAGTCAGTCACTGCTCTGCAGCCCTCAAGAGTGAACTTAGTCACTGCTCAAGAAGAGTCACAGGTCTGAGTCAATTTCTGCAGACTTTCAGCACACCAGGTGTTTACTTCTTTACCCGAACTGGATAGAAAAATAGTTTGAAATGCAATTCTACAACTTTGTTTTCAAACCTCTTTCTGATGCACTTTTAACAAAAGAAGGAAAGTGTTTATGTTTCTACTTCTGAAATAGTGGTCAATCATACTTAGACACATAGTGACAGTTCAAGGACATGGTTAAACTTTGTCGACATGCCTTTCAAAGACTCAATTGCAGGCATCTTGTTAAAAGAAATAAGTATCGCTGTCTTCTATTGCAGATACAAGCTGTTTCAGACACTGGCAGCAAACTCTGCCATCAAAGACTTTCTGTTCCAGTGCAGCCTGCAAAAGCCTGATTGATGCATCAACTGGATACTGCTTGGCAGGGCACTATTTCTAATTATTTTCCTCTGACTTTCTTCTCACCTCATCAAATCTTCCAAAGCAAACCAAGACACAGAGATACACAGCAAAAGCGACGGTGAGAAAATTGGGCAGCTGCTTCATTACAGGGTTACAGGCTACCAACTGTAACACTACCACTGACATTCCCACAGCAAAAACTAAACAAGTTCTGGCTACTAACATTCATTTTTCTCCCTCCTGCATACCACTCTCAGACGTGGTAATCCTCTGATAACTGCTCTTATGCTCCCTCTGAAAAATGGATCAGATGGGGCTCCAAGCACACTGTGTAAAGGCAAGAAGAAACAGAAGTGATATTAAATTCCAGGGCATTCTTACTTTCCTTTTGTCTAGGTTTGCTATTTCTGGGTGACTACAGATTCAGTGTAGCATACATTGAGAATTTAATTAAGGAGGGCCAATGAAAGTAAATCTTCTTCTGCCTGGCGTGTATACTCTGACCTCAGTTTTAGTAGCTTGCATTATAACTGAAGGAAGCAACTATACACAAAAGCAAATCTTGATTGTTCTTCATTCCTAAACTCCATCTACATGTGGTAAATATTGTGTCCTTAAGCCATTTTATAATTCAGCTTTTCCACTTTGAAATAATATTAGTGTTGTATGAAAGGTTACCCGGAGGGCCAATTCTAATTACTAAATACATCCTGCATAAAAATATTCAAAATTATTTCCAAGCATTTGCCAATTCCAGCTTCAATAATATTCTTTTACAAGGATAGTTTAATTTAAGAGTGCACATCTAACTTATTTTATTTTTCTGATTTAAATGCTAGGCTACTACAGTTGTGGATTCCTGGATATTTTGGAAACAGGTAGCTGTTAAACTGAGTTCTGGTTGAAAGGATAGCACGTATTAATCAATATACTGCAATTTGCAAGACACTTAAGATTTAAATCCCCCATTAAATCCAAATCTACCCTCACAACACACTAATTATGGAAATGTATTCACATATTTCTGTGATATTAGTTACACATCCACATTTCTACATGCCTCAGACAGACCAATGAAAAAATACTGCTGAGTGTTAAACACAGAGCTGTTAGGCACATGAGCAGGTAGATGCAGTACCAGGCTACCACCTATTACAACAAAATTTCATTTCTATCCACTTAAAATTGTTCCATAGCTGATAGATAATTTTCAAATGCAATCATGGAACAGAAACAGATGAAAATCAGTAGCTGTAACCTTTCAGCATAAAAACCTCAAATTTTTACACTGATTACAGTCCCAGACTGAGCAAATACTCATTTTGAGTCACTAGACTATACTCTTCATCATTTTACATGCTGTTATTTTGTGCAATAAAAAGCATAGAAAGCGCAACGATATCTATCAAGAGTATTGGCAAACATAAGGCACTTGATTTCAGCAATTTTGCTAGTTACATTATGAAAAATCATCCTATTACTGTACCTATAATAAATAATAGTCTTTGCAAGGATTTGAAAAAGATGATATTACAGTCATGTGGATTAATAACTATTGGGGTATCTAAATGGGGGGAAAAATGTCTAAGGTAAGCAAAGCCTTCTGGAGCCTTCCCTTACAAACTACAGTCATCCGCTAAAGGCAGTGCAAAGTTCAGCAAAGCCAGTTGGAAGGCTTCTGTGAGCCTCAGGAGGGATTGATCAGACCATGACAAAAGCACTTCAGTCAAGCATAAACAGAGCTCATATTCATTCAATATTGGTACATCATTGGTTTAAAAGATAAAGAGGTTTTTGGTCTTCTAAAGAACACCTGCAATGTAACAACCTTTACAGGTAGATGAATCAAAATGGATTTTCACTGTTTCTTGGGTCACATATCTGTACCCCAAGCCCCTTGATTCCAACCAAATCATGAGGCACATTCCTGTTTAAATTGCTATGGATTTGCTTTCAGTACTGCACCAATATAGGTGGTTTCTTCACTGGAGAGAAGATCTGCTACAGGTAAATATTTGACAAGGTTATAAATAGACCCATATAGACTTTTCCAAATGAACACAGGTGTAATGAATATACATACTATCTATTCCTCCAGGCGTCATGAGCATGGCAGGCCTGGGGTAGGGGCGCTGGTCTCAAAACAAGTTCTCACCTGGGGTGGAGGTCTGGTTTACAATCAGACCCATCAAATGTCCATGACAAAGATAAGGGGGGCTCTAACACAAACACAACCACAGAATTCAACACTTCAACCTTGTTATATTTCTTAATAGAAAAGGTTATATGTGAGGACAGTGCACTGCTTTTTGTTGATTTGCTCAATTGTTTCAGTGCAATGAGAGATTCAGTGCAATGAGAGATTCAGTCTCTCCCTGTTAACATGATGTTAGGCTGCACACACCTCGGTTTGTCTGCTTTACTGCCTTAGAATGTGCTATTGGAAAATATTTCATTTATTTTCCATGGTCACTCTATGATGACCTCACCAACTGAGGCAGATCTCTGAGCTTTTATTTAAAATAAATAAACAAAACAACAAACCAATCAATCAAACAAACAACATCAAAGGGACATACATACATTTTTTGTCTCTGATTTGGAATTCTCTGAAGTGATTTGATGTTGTTGAGCTTTCTAGGCAAACAATAGACTTTTCTTGAGTTATTCTTAGGGCTCATGCTGAACACCAAAAGAGAGGCCACTGTGGAGCAGGAAGATCTCTGAATAAATCTTTGCAGAACCCCAAGTGATCAGAACACATCTTGAGATGGTCATAATCACTTTTTCAATACATCCTCTCAAGCCACCCTCTCCAAAGGGGTAGAGGAGGAGTAAAAAGACCTCAGCCACCAGGAACTTCTTGGTAGAAAGCCCGTCAGGATTTTCAGGCATAAGAGAAGTCAAAAATTGAACCTCTTGAGGCTAATCATAGTTTGAAAACTACATTGCAAAGTCGTCACTGCTTTAGGACTTCAGCTAAGGAAATAAAAAATACAGTGAGCCCCTGCGTATTCGAGATTCGCTATTGGCGAGCTTCAGTATTTGCAGGTGAATTTTCCGTGAGCTGTGCGACCTTGGCGCATGCGCAGAACGTACCAGGACCCCAGTTGCCTCGGCCCCCGGCCCAGGTGCTCACGTTGCGAGCACAGCGAGCCCTGTCTCCTCACAAATACGTAAATTGGTCCCAGCCGAGAGCCGGCATGGCGTGGCCGGGATGTGTTTAGTGTAAATGTGTGTTTTTGCACAGCTGGAATTGTCCTCCGCCAGGCTACAAGATGGGGTGACGGGTCTGCCATTGTGTGTGTGCCATTGTGTGCCAGGGGCTGCGCCCGCTGCTTGGGGCCAGCCTCGCCACTCAGGGCTCGGGGCTCGCCGCTTGCCGCTCGGGGCCGGCCCTGCAGCTTGGGGCTCAGTGCTTGCCGCTCGGGGCCAGCCCTGCAGCTCGGGGCTCAGTGCTCGCCACTCGGGGCTCGGCGTTCGCCTCTGAGGCCCAGCCCTGTGGCTCGGGGCTCACCACCAGCCCCGCAGCTCGGCGCTCAGCAATTGGCACCCATCGCCCGACACTTGCCGCTTGCCCCTCGCCCCGTGCTCCAGCGCTCGCCTGCCTCGGCATAACACAGCCAGAAAACTGAGACAAGCCCCGCTCTCAGGACCATCCTCCAGACCTTATATGGGGAGGGGGCATGGCTNCTTGGCGCATGCGCAGAACGTACCAGGACCCCAGTTGCCTCGGCCCCCGGCCCAGGTGCTCACGTTGCGAGCACAGCGAGCCCTGTCTCCTCACAAATACGTAAATTGGTCCCAGCCGAGAGCCGGCATGGCGTGGCCGGGATGTGTTTAGTGTAAATGTGTGTTTTTGCACAGCTGGAATTGTCCTCCGCCAGGCTACAAGATGGGGTGACGGGTCTGCCATTGTGTGTGTGCCATTGTGTGCCAGGGGCTGCGCCCGCTGCTTGGGGCCAGCCTCGCCACTCAGGGCTCGAGGCTCGCCGCNCCGTGAGTAACGGGGGTTCACTGTCATAGGGAATGAGGGTGAATGGTGCACTTCACTAGTTGAGCAGTTTTGGATGATTCCAAGAACTCCTTCATATACTTGAGAGTCCTGCTGGCACCAAAATCATTGTGTTTTATTGTGATGTTGCTTTCACCGAGGTGGGTAAATGTTCAGCTCCCAGCTTTGAGACAAATACCATCTCACTTATGAGGTTCTTTGTCTTCCAAACAAAGCTTTAGCTTTTTTTCCCTGAAGAATTTCAGCCTGATGGATATTGGCAGTAGAAGGTGTGTTAAATAATGCATGAGGAGAAGGATGGACACAAGAAGTGTCAGCTTTCCTTTTTATGCCCTTTTCCCCTGCAGCCTTTGAAACATATTTTATGCAGTTTTTTTATAATTCATGCAAACATATAAAGGCTAACTCTTCATATTAGGCTGTCATGAATATACTATTCAAATTCATATGCAAAGCAGATGTAACCCTCAGGCCATTGGCATATGCCCAGCTGCAAAAGAGGTACCACCATGTCAGGCAGCATTTTGTTGTTTCTGGCAATTCCCCCGAATTTAAGTCTGGAATTAAATAAAATGGAACAGACAAAGGCAGTATATTTTACAATCCCTTACACCAAAAGTACAAGCACGGATCAACAAACTCTCTCTCACATTGTGGGATTTTTAGCTGTTCCCAAAGTAAATAAATCGGCTGTTATTTTTGTGCTTCACCTTAAAAAATATCCACGATTACATCAATGATTTGAAAGTAGTGGTGTAGTAAGTTATTATCTCAAAAAACTGATTCCATATGTACAACAAATATCCTTTATTTCAAACACATATATTTGCATTGCTTGCTCAGAGCTAGAAAATGACTAAAACAAATGTATGATCTCATCCAGGAAAATCTTCTTACTAATCATACATCTTGGCATCATATATTTTGACAAAGAAAATACTTTTCCTTACAAGAACCTGCCATACACTGCGTCAATATGGAACTGAAGAGGACTATCTTAAAATGTTTGCTCCCACATGATACAAAGCCAAGTGAAAACTCTGGAAAGATTTACAGTCTTTCCTGATCTTAGTCCTTTAATTCCCTCAAGCAATCACAGTCTACCATGTATTGATACCTCCACCTAAATAAAGTTAAAATATTTGTGCAGCAAAGAACAATTAGTCTGAGAAAAGCAAAACCAAAAAATACTTTGAAATAAGAGTTTCTACTAAAACCTTAATATTTTACCACTAGGCTAAAACATCAGGAAAAAAAGCATATTATAACCCTGAATGGTGACATAAGGCATGCATTAAAATCTTAATTAAAGTTCATTCTGCATAACTGCAAGTCTTGGCAGTGCAAGTCATCTACAACACACTGTGAAATGCATTTTATACTTGAAAAAAGCATGTGCAATTTTTTAACATTTATATATATATATATAATTTATCTCAAGAGACAAAGAAATGTAATAGTATTCATATTGCCCAACATTTTAAGTTTGCCTGAAATTACACGCACCATATAATCCAGTCTTTATAAACGTTATTATTTATCGTACCCAAAGCTATCAGTATATCTAGATTGAGGTCCCAGTAAATTGTTACTGTACAGATACAGACAAGCCACTGCATTTTCCAGAAGGGTTTAACACTTGTAGCTCTGATCCAACAAATGTGCTCCACCATAATCTCTTTGGCATTAATAATGTATTATACATAATGAGACTTCTAACATGCAGAAAATTAGACGAGTCATTATGTCTTCAAAGGACCATTTCCTACTAGGCAAAAGTAAGAAAGTAGCAGACACATGGTAGAGGAATGATCGTTCTGGCTTAGACAAACAGCTCACTAATTCTTTTTTTAAAGGTATGAATTAATCTTCTCCAGTTACCTCTTATGAAGCTACTGCTACTTAGTTTTTATATATAACTGTATGTCTCAAATCTTTATTTTGAAGTGTTACACACCTGCCAACTAGTATTAATGTAATTCAAGCCTCTGTTAAGGTCTGTTTGTTTGTTTGTTTGATAGGCGTTTTAAAAGCTTAAAGGAGTTAATTTCCTCTCAGGTTGCTCTTCGGCATCGAGCCTAACTTCAGAACAGTAAAATGACTCTTTTCTCTCTTAAAACATTCATCATTCATTTCTTTGTCAGCAGAAATTCTATTTCCTTTATACAATATTTTTTTTGTTGACACTGTAGCATCCAGTTCCCACGGCAGATGAAATAGGGTCTTTCTCTTCCTCTGCTCCTTCCCTTTAATTCAGATCTCATATACACCAGACTGGAGCTAGACTTAAAGGGTATTCACCAAAAAAGATTACCATGACATCTTTCCTGGGTAAGGCTGACTGGTTCAAATTAAAATCTCAGATTCAGACACACTCAGAAAATTATGCTTGCTTGAGCCAACTCATCTCAGCCACACACAGGCAGAAGGGGAAGTTGTCCTTGCCATGTAAGAAGGGCTATTGTACTTCTATGAAGAAATTCTAAGAACAAGAAAATATTCTACCACAGTCAACACCTGTTCCTAACCTTGAGCCTATGTGGATAAATTCAGAAACACAAGTTTTATTCTGGCTCCAAAAGCAGATGCTGCCAAAGGCTGGCAAAGCAGTAAGCATGGGTGCTGCAGGGTGCTCGCTTGACTTCAGATCTCTACCTCTGTTAAAACAGCAAATTGCAGTCATTCAAAATACCAACAAAGCCAAAAGGCAAATGCTTCCAGAACATGTCTAAAAGCAGCAGGAGGGATCTGAAAAAGATGTCAGCAAAGTACACTGTGAGTGCTAATCTTGTTTTGTAAATATAGTTCCATATTCATTTGCACAGATGCAAAATCAGCCTGTGAACTCATTGTGTTGTCCATTTTTGGTCATACAGCAATCCCTCGCTAGTTCGTAGTTCACCTATTGTGGGTTCAGTATATCACGGGGTTTTCCCTGTGAAGACATTATCCCGCTTCCCCCCTCATTTGCCCCTCATGGGGAGAGGCTGCAGCACCAGCATGTGCTGCTCACTCAGGGGCCACCTAGCGCTGGCTCACTTTCAACAGTGTTGCAAAATTAATACAATTATGGGGAAGATTTATCACAGCCTCTCAAAGGTGTATTAACCAAACTGCTGTGCAGAGCTCTCCTCTTTCACTTGCTGCTGCTTGCTCCTGCATGATTCTGCTTGCTTCTGCTTCCTCTTGCTTGCTCCTACTGCTCCTGGTGCTCGGGCCTGAGGGGATGGGGGGTAGGCCATATTTAGACATATATGAATTGCTACTTCACAGATTTCACATATTGCGGCGTCTTTCTGGGACCGACCCCCTCACGATATTTGAGCGATTGGTGTAGTTTTATTTTGGAGTGAGGCAACCTCAATAGGTCAGATAAAAGAAAGTCATGAGAAAAATGGCAAGACGCTAGACCAGGGCTGAGGTTGGCAGTGAAGAGGTGCCAATGTAACGAGGTAGGTCAGATTGAGAAATAATAGGTTATGATTGAGTATGGAAGGATTAAATAATATAGATGGATATAATGCTCTAGTGCACGTA
The DNA here is from genome assembly GCA_013390025.1 of Pitta sordida. Taxonomy (NCBI): domain Eukaryota; kingdom Metazoa; phylum Chordata; class Aves; order Passeriformes; family Pittidae; genus Pitta; species Pitta sordida. The sequence continues at coordinate 65,344 of WEKX01026830.1, read as the reverse complement.
TCTTGGATTTTCAGTTCTTCCTTATATCCAGAAAGACATTAATGAGGTTGTGGGACCAATCAATGTGAAATGAGAAAAGTGGGAGATGAAAATGGTCTTTACCCACTGTAGAGGCTAAATATTTTCTCAGAACTGGAGCTTCTTTCCTTAAGGACTTTGGAGGAAGAGACTGCAAACAAGATAGATGATTCCCCTTGTTTCAACTTCTTACATATTTGCTTACTTACTTACTTCAACTTGCTCCAAGGCAGCACAAGCATGTGCAGAATTAGGGAAGGCCTGTTCACAGTATCACAGTATTAGGAAGGTTGGAAGAGACCATGGAGATCATCAAGTCCAACCTGTAACCCAACACCAACCCTTTGTCTAAACCATGGCACTAATTGCCTCATCCAGCCTACTCTTAAACACATCCAGGAATGGCGACTCCATCACCTCCCTGGGCAGACCATTCCAATGAGAGATCACTCTCTCTGTGAAAAAACTCTTCCTTACATTCAGTCTAAACCTCCCCTGGTAGAGCTTAAGGCCATGTCCTCTTGTTCTAGTGTCGTCAGTCTGAGAGAAGGGATTCACACCCACCTGGCGGCAACCCCTCCTCAGATAGTTGTAAACAGCAATTAGGTCACCTCTGAGCCTCCTCTTCTCCAGGCTGAACAACTCCAGTTCCCATAGCCACTCCCCATAGGGCTTATACTCCAGTCCTTTCACCATCCTTGTCACCCTTCTCTTAACCCTCTCAAGCAGCTCAACATCCTTCTTAAACAGGGGAGCCCAGAACTGCACACAGTACTCAAGATGTGGTCTGAGCAGTGCCGAGTACAGGGGAAGGATAACTTCCCTAGTCTGACTGACCACACTGTTCCTTATACAAGCCAGGATGCCATTGGCCTTCTTAGCCACCTGGGCACACTGCTGGCTCATATTGAGTTTTCTGTCAATCATTACTCCTAAATCACTCTCAATTTCACCACTCTCCAGCCACTCATTCCCCAGTCAATAGCGGTGCATGGGGTTGTTATGTCCAAAGTGAAGAACCCAGCACTTATTCTTGCTAAATTTCATACTGTTGGAGTCTGCCCATTCCTCTAGTCTGTCAAGGTCCCTCTGAAGGGCCCTCCCACCCTCCAGCAGCTCGACATTTGCCCCCAGCTTGGTATCGTTCGCAAACTTGGTGATGATGGACTCAATTCCCTCGTCCATATCATCNATTACAGGGGGGTTGTATTGCACCCCTACTCCTTCCGTCAGCCCACAAGTCCAGTTGTCCTGCTGGCACTCTGTCTTAGTGTTAAAAAGACAGGCAAAGGAGGTATTAAGTATTTCTGCCTTTTCCTCATTGCTACTTACTATGTTCCCTTTTGCATCCAATAAGGCGTGGAGGTTGTTGCAGCCTCTCTTTTTACTGTTGATGTACTTATAGAAACATTTCGTCACCAATTTTTGTAACAGCATGGAATCAGTGTCAGATTTTTCTTTCTTTCTTCTTTAGGGGTGAGGGAGAGGATTTAGCATATGGGATTATTTTCTTATGCTGTGATTTTTTTTAACTACTGACTTTGCAATGTACCAAAAGGACCATGAGTACCAATGCTTCTTGAGGTTTCTTCTGCATGCCGCTTTTCTCATTAGAATTTATCTTAATAATCACGCATAACTCCAGAACAGCAAAAATGTCTCTTTGTTCCTGTCAGAAATATTGCATTTAGTATGCAAAGTTGTTTTTAATCTTCAGATTGGTCTGCATACGTATAGACAGCGCCTTACAGCATTGTTTTTGCAGCGTTAATGGGGAGAATGTACGCACTGGGGCAAAGTAATTGGATTTCAGCTGAGAAGCAGCATTTGAATGAAATCAATAAAGATTCTGTCATCTAATATTTTAAGTTTGGTACAATGTGTATACTGCAGGTCAGTGTAAATTCATTAAAAAGATCAATGTGATGAAATTTGTCTTGGGTACCTTGAAATATCCTAGGGTGACTTGAGAGGAAGTTGCCAAGGAAACAAGAGATGCAATTCAGAGAAACATTCAGGTGTTTTAAGTTGATGTCTGAATTCTACTGAGTTTTCTAAGACGGTATAATATATAGGAAGTTGTCATGGAAACAAAAATCAACAAATGGTTAATAAATAGCCAGGCTGGGCAATTACTGCAGATGGCTGTGTCAAACAGTTTGGACTAGAACACCCTTGAAAACTGAGAACTCTCCACAGGTTCTTATTTGTTGGGTTTTTTACACCACACAAAAAGAGGAAATTATGCTTAGGCACCAAAATGGCAGATGCATCAGCAAAATTGCTCACAGATAAACATCTTTATAGCTGGATTAATTTTGGATAATATAAATCATAATTCCTTAACTAGAATCTAGAAGCTCTGCTATAGGTAATCATCTTAATTTGAATTTCAGATATACTTCTCTTGTTACTGTTCATATTAAACAAAACATTTTAATTAGAAGTACTTTTAAAAGCTGATTTGTGTCCTGATTGGCGTCTTTTCTCTGCCAAAGGCTTTTGTTTGCAATGATGTTTTGGTTTTGCTTTTTTACCCTGGGTATGGTCCCATGCCTACTTTTCTTCAATAAATCCTTTCTGAAGTTATTTTACTGTCTGTAACAGAACTTAACAGCCATTTTCCAGGATCAGGCAAGGATCAATGTTTTTCTTACTTTATTATTCTGTTTCAGCTTCTCGATTTCCTGTCTCATTAGGTCTGAGGCATTTCTTAGCATGTGTACAGTGCTTTAGGGTCTCAACACTAATAGGAAAACTCATAACTTTCTATCAAATTCAAAGGAGAAATATAAGAACATGTACAGTACTATGCAATCCATATTATTTTTTTATGCATATATATACATCTACTTTTGTTGTCTACAGAGAGACTACATCTAATGCATAGATAAGACAGAGAAGATAACACTTCTGCATGGAAACTTGTTTCACATAGCTACTCAAAACTCACAATAATTTTATTTCCCCAATGAATACTTCCTGGGAAGTATTTCCTATCTGACACTCATCCTAAGAATATTATGCTATTTCATTTGCTAAAAAGCTTCTGGCCATTGTGTTCTAGAATCAGTCTATCACTTGTTAAAAAAAACAGCTTCTTGAGATGTTTCAAAAACAGGTTTGTCTGGCTTAAATAGAAAGAAATAAAGATAGCAAATATTGGATGACAACATTTGTAACTGCATAAGCCTTCTGAGTTATAGCTACTGTTACAAAATTTACTTTACGTGATTTCCCCCAGATACATATACACAAATTGTACATTTTGAAGTGTATCTGTGTTTGCACAGGGATGAAGGTAAAGAAAGCTTGTGTCATTTGCTCAATCAGTAGAAATGCTGTACACATTTAATGAGGTTTAGCTTTCATATAAACAAACAAAATTCTTCCCTTTGACCTTCTCACGCCCCTCCTCATCCCTGTACTCCAAGGGTGACATAGGCTGGTGAAATATTCACACACCTTGTGGTCCTGTCTGCCCTCTGTCTGCTGCCCAGGTTGCTCTTCATTAAGTGCAGCTGCACTGACGGTAGACAGGAGCAGAAATAGGAAATCCAATCCAAAAATATGAAAATTCTAGTCCAGCTAGTGATTCGTTGTGAGTTTGGGAGGGGTGGGGGGACAGACAGTTGTGTTCTGGTTTTGGGGTTGGGGTTTTTCTGCTTTTGACCTAAAGGTAGGGAATGTAATATAGAGTGTTACTTTTATATTTAACTTCACATCAGCTTCACAGGGTCCAGATGGATGCTTGAATAAAAGAAAAACGAGAATCCAATTCTCACAATCTCAGTAAATGTCTTCAAGTTTCAGCACTTCCACAGACCTCTGAATAATGATTTACAGGAGAATCTCAGCTTTTATGAATTTTCTAGACTTCACAGTCATGTAGAAAAGGTGCTTAAATGGTTTGGAGAGGACAAAGAGACTAATCCCTGTATAGAATTTTTGTATGCTTTTTTAACATCTACATATTTTTGAGAGGCTTAAATCATAATACATGAATGATTGGGACTGGTCAAGAATCAAGACTGTAAATGTGGACCACATTTAACATGAATGCATGCCCTTGTAAACCACACACAACTTCTTTTACTGTCAATCCTTCTAGCAGAAAAACAAAACAGAACTAGGATTTCACCAAGCACCAGATGCTGTCCCTGAGCTATGAAGGGTACAGCACGACAGAGAGGAAAAATAATTCATTGTCATTCACAATACTGTAGTAAAGCGTACCTTGCTCTTAAATGTATTTTGCAACCTGTATGATTTTGCAATTGCACAGCTTTGTGCTGAAGATAATAAAATAACCTTGAATTGTGTTTCATAGCAACACAATCAATTAACTACTTACATATGGACAAACACTTGAATATATTGTATTGTGTCTGGATGACATGCTGTATTTTTCTCGTAGACTGCGTTCAATTAACTCAAGGCTGTTGCTAGTTCCTCAGCATGCTGCAGAATAAAGTCCTCCAGAGAAAGGGCATTTGCCTCTTCTGTGTCAAGATATTCAAACTTTAAACTTGAATGAATTCTCTGAAAGTTTAATTTCAACACTATTAGTGCTAGGAAGACTCTTTTTAAGTCCTGTTGCAGTTTAAGGCAGCAGAAGAAGCAAATCAGACTCTGGTTCATTGCTCATTGCCCAAGGACGGTGTAGTCAGCTGGATAAACGCAAAAATGCATCTTTGTTTTCCAGGTTTGCTATGCAGTCAAGTGCCAGATGCTCTCTGGATTTTTTTTATAGCACTTACTAGAAGTTGTTTTAACTTCTTGAGATCATACGCAAACGGGTATGGGAAACCTTACAGTTAGTTTTTATTTGTCTTGTCTACTTTTTGTATTAGCTAACAAGAGAGGAAAAAAAAATGGTGTTCCTTTACAGCAGCATTTGCCCAGCAACTGATTTTGCTTGATGTTCTGCAAATACAAGATGAAGAGATATAGAAGCTATAGGAATGCTGGGAAACAGAGTTATGCTGCTTTATGAATTGTCTGTCCTTCTTAAATGCTCATATGGGTCAGCATTTATTCAAGAATCACTGGCATCACTGAGTTTTCTTGCGTACCTTGTAATGACCAGTGTTACTAGATTCACTCAAGCTTAACAAATTGTGCTTTACCTAACTAATACAATAATCATTTCAGATTTTGATTACTCACAAAAGGCTATTTGCAACTCTCAACAAATATTCATAGAATCAATCAATCACAGAATATTCTGAGTTTGAAGGCACCCAAAAGGATCATCAAAGTCCAACTCCTGGCCCTGTAGAGGACAGCCCCAAGAATCACATCATATCCCATGTGGGCACTTTGGACATGAGATCAGCAGTTGCCTACATCTCCATAACTTCAGATGCAACTTAGCTTATTTTGAAAAATGTAAAATTTCATGCTGAAATATGTACAAAAATTTAATGCTCGTACCTGTGAAATTTGCAGTACTATAGAGAAAAACTCCTCAAATGATTCCTCTTGAATTACCTTTTGAACTTTACATGTGAAAACAGAACCTTAAAAAAATTCAACAGTCCTTTTTTGATTAACACAATTGTCAAAAGAAACAGGTTTGTGTGCTTTTTATTCTTGAAAAACATAACTGAAGCAACAAGACTAGCCAGAGCTGCCTTCCCAAGAGATGTCTGTTAAATAAAAATATAAACTTTCAGGCAATTCAAACAAGGCACAAAATACAGAAAACTCACAGTAGTTAGTCAGTATATCAGAACCAGGGATTTAAGCCATTTTTATTCACTCACACAACTCAGGGCAGTTTGTTTCTCACTGAAGTGCTGTTTACACAAAGCATCCACAGCTGAGAAACATTTTAAATATCTTGTATATGGAACTTCCCATTAGGAAACGCAACTTGTGATGGCAATTTAAAAAAATAAATTAAATTGATGCATGATCCTCTCAAAGGCAGAGCAAAGAAGAGTTTTCCAGTCCTTTGGGGAAAATCCTCCTGTTGCTTAGAGGTTCACAGGTTATTCTGAGTTGGAAGGGACCCACAGAATCATCTAGTCCAACTCCCAAGCGAACGCCCACCCAGGGATCAGGCCCACAAGGGGATAGGCGNCAGCACCAGTAAGCCAGGACTATTGGAAAATTATGGAGAGTGGCTTGGTGAGTTCCTCTGCTAGTTCTTTCATCACCCCCAGATGGATCCCATCTGGTCCCATGGACTTATGAGGATCCAAGCCACTCAGCAGGTCTCTGACTACCTCCTCCTGGATTACAGGGGGGTTATATTGCACCCCTACTCCTTCCGTCAGCCCATAAGTCCAGTTGTCCTGCTGGCACTCTGTCTCAGTGTTAAAAAGACAGGCAAAGAAGGTATTAAGTATTTCTGCCTTTTCCTCATCTCTACTTACTATATTCCCTGTTGCATCCAATAAGGAGTGAAGGTTGTTGCAGCCTCTCTTTTTACTGCTGAGGTATTTATAGAAACATTTCTTATTGTCCTTAACAGGAATGGCTAGTTTGAGTTCCTTACATCCTCTTTCAGAAGTTTTCAAGTCTCTTCTAATCTGCAGATTTCCCTGCTTCTTCACAGAATGGACTCATGGGTAAAATTAAGCCTATGGCCAAAAGACCTAGCTGGGATTGAGCAAGAAAAGATCCATAAAACAGCGCAAGTTGAAACAGGGAATCCAGTCAGTCACTTGTTTAGCATCAAGTGTTATGCACTGCAGGATGTTGGAGTGCACACCTCTGAGCCAAGTCTCTAGCTAAGTTCGTGTGGTCTGGTCTCAGTGAAGGGTAGAGGGAACACAGAGACAAGGCTGTTAAATGCCATTTATTGCTTGCTGGGTGGCTGCAGCATCTGGGGTGGACACCTCTAGCAGTAGCACCAGCTTCTCCTCCAGTTTAGAAACCAGACCACCTGGTCTCAAACCTGTCTGGTGCAGGGTCTGCTAACCCTGACTGTGGCATCTTTCATTCCAGGTGGAGAAATTCTGAGGTCTTCCTTTCGTTCCCAGCACTTTTCAGACTGGGCACAGCAGGCTGCATTGCTGAGTCAGATCACCTTTCAGACCTTGGCTTTAGGCTATGCTCTTCACTGGGCCAGCAGACATCTATCCAGAGCTCAGATAAGCCAAGGCGAAAAGTTTAAGTGCACTGCTGACAGAGAGATTTGTACTAAAATGTAGATTGGAGCCTGAGTTAAGCCTGTGGTGAAGACATGCTCTCAGTCTAGATATTCCATCACAGGAATGGCAGATCCAACATACATCAATGTGCATTTACTGTCCTAAATCTTATTGTTGCTAGTGTCAGGAAAGAACAAATAAAGCAGAGAGGTAAGGACAAAACACAATGAGTGAAAATACATGTGCATCCATAAGCACATGTGCCCACCCCTCACATACACTGCATAATGTAATTGCATTTCCCATGATAACACCAGCAAGGAGATAGTTCAATTTCAGCCATAAAATATAGATTCAGTTTTTTGAGTATGTCATACATTTCATCTGGCAGTTTACCAGTTGATAATTTGGGGCTGCAGGAAACATTTTCATTCATTTCACTGGGGGTAATCATGATGTGCAAAGCTGCTGATTAAAATGATAACTTGAAAGAGGGCCAGAAGTGAGAGAAAACCTCTCCACTCTCTCCTGCCTCTACTCGCTTCCAACTCCTCAGCCCTGGATTCCTTAACCTTTGTCACAACTTGCTGGTAAATAGTCTGGGCTAAAATTAGATGTATTGCAAAGGGTAGGTGTTACCATCTGCTGCATGTTGTTAATTCTTGATGGCCCGATAACATCTATTTTTGATGTTCTTTATTAGCTTCCTGGGGAGGAGACTGGAGGGATAGGGCTCTAGTGCCACCATCAGTGGTTTTTAGTATTTGCTGCTTTTCTTCTATTTTCTTCCATTTACAATCACCTTTGCCACAACAGGGGTTCAACAAGTCTAAGTGCCGGGTCCTACACTTCGGTTACAATAACCCCACGAAGAACTATAGGGAGGGGGTGGAGTGGCTGCAGGATGATCAGATGGAAAGGGAACTGGGAGTGCTGGTTGATAGAGAACTTAACATGAGCCAGCAGTGTGCCCAGGTGCCCAGAAAAGTCAATCGTATCCCCATGTACTCAGCACTGGTTAGACCACATCTTGAGTACTGTGTTCAGTTCTGGGCTCCTCAGTTTAAGAGAGATGTTGAGATCCTTGAGCATGTCCAGAGAAGGGTGACAATGATGGTGAAGGGGCTGGAATATAAGCCCTATGAGGAACGATTGAGAGAGCTGGGTTTGCTCAGTCTGGAGAAGAGGAAGCTGAGGATGCTCTCTTCAACTACCTGAAAGGGAGTTGTAGCAAGGTGGGGGTCAGTCTCCTCTCTCCAGCTACCAGTGATAGAATGAGAGGACATAGTCTTAAACTGCATCAGGAGATATTAAGACTTGACATTAGGAGAAACTTTTTCACAGAGAGGGTGATCTCTCACTGGAATGGGCTGCCCAAGGAGGTGGTGGAGTCACCGTCCCTAGAGGTGTTTAAGAAAAGGTTGGATGATATAATTGGGAGCATGATCTAAATATTAGGATGGTGTTATTGGTAGGATGGTGTGTTGGTAGCAGGATGACAACAGGTTAGGTAACAGGTTAGGTAACAGGTGATAGGTGATAGGTTGGACTTCATGATCTCTATGGTCTTTTCCAACCTTACTAATTCTATGATTCTGTGATTCTGTAACAGAGGGGTCTTAGAAGAGTCTTCTAGGTAAGACAGGACACCATGGATACGCATACAATAAAAGAACTGTCAGTGACATCTGGATCTGCTTTCAGTTCATTTGGCAGCCAGCATGTCTTCTTTCATGCAACCATTTTCCTTCTTGTGATCTATCTGTTGTTACAAGGAATAGTCAGAGCAGAGCTGAGCAATAATAGATTGTCCATCCACCCTGGATCTCTGGCAAAACCAAAATTCTCCCAGATACTGGGCACGTTTAACAACCTATGCATGCTGCAAATACATATAAGCTTAGACTGGCAATGAAAGACTGATGGTAATGTTACCTGTTAAGCAAAATACAGTTCTCAAGCAAAATATTCTATTAATTGGCTATGAAACTACCAACTGTACCTACTAAGCATTTTTATTTATTAGAGCTAAAGAAATACAATACTTTTGTTTCAGCTGGATTTTCAAGATTACTACATTTTGTGACATTAAAAATCATATGAGAGTGTAAATAAATCTCAAGCAAATCTAAGTGTGGTATGACACGAGATCAATAGCTGTGACCACAACATACCACAGCATTTTCTAATAGAATATCATTAAATTACATTATTTTAGACATTATCCTTCATTGCAGTACTTCTCCTTTTTCACATCTGGTTCTGAACCCTCCAATTCCATTCTCCACCTACAATCACACTCCCAAAGGTGGACTAAGTAAACCAGAAGAGTGACTTAGTATACATGACTGTCAGACTATGAGCATGTAAAATATGGTTCTTTAAAAACAACAGCTGAAGGCCTGAGGTGCCTCTCTGATATTTTCCATTATACATAGCTAAGCATTTTGCATCACGTTCAGCTAAGCATACTGCAAACAAAAACTGAGAAAATTTCAGAAATGAGCTCAGGCCTCTCAAGCTAAAGAGAATCTTCAACATAGGTCAAATTTTCAAGAAATAACAGAAAAGTTCATTAACTATTTTAAAGCATAGTAGTGGAGGTTATCTTTTTTGATACAGGCTTGGCATGCATTACAAGTTCTCACCAGGAATCCTAATCTTTATACAGACCCTTTATTTTTAAATCAGACTTTATGTAGATGTCTTACTTTTATCTCAGAGATCCTCATAAAAGCTCCCTCATTGCATGCTAGCAGTCATCTCTTCCCAGAGTCCATGTTGGTCATACTCAACAATTCTCTTTCTTCTTCTAAGTGCTACAGGTTCAGTGTGACACCAGCTGTGACAATTAAGTGGTTCCTCCTCTAATGAACCAGATGATGCAGCAGTCCAGCTCTCACTCCTGGCCTGGTGCCTCTGCCATCCTGGCCCATCTGCCCAAAGCCATTCCTAAGAAGGCTTAGTTGTGTTCTTCCACCTGCATGAAATAGACAACCAACCAAGCACTGCTATCAGGATTGGCAAGTATATTTGTTTTCAGCATCTCTGTAGTGAGTCAGTGAGACAGATGTACTATTGAGGGCTAGCAAAGTCACATTGCCTCTTTATGAATAGCTGCAATATTCGAAACTGCAAAACAGCTTCCCAGAGGAGGCAAATGCACCCCATCCTCAGACAACTCAGGCCCTCCTGGAAGGCTGTCTGGAAAGGTTAGGAGGCAAGAAATATCAACAGCAACTGTAAATGTCAAAGAAAAGAGTTACTACTCACAAGTGATACATTAAAGATCCTCATCCAATGGGAAAACTGTATCTGATATTAAGTTCTCCCCAGACATAGAGCTCTCCTAGGTAAAGATGGAATACTTGCAACTGAAGTAGATAAATACTTTGGCTGCTTTTAGAAAGCCTCTTGAATTATTTGCCATTCCCAATCTAAAGAGATTTATACCTCAACATGAGCAAGCTATAAGACAAGCAGAAAAAAGGGAATGTCTGCAGATGAAAGTGTTACTATAGAACAGAAAGTAGAGATCTAACACAGTTTGACCTAGAAGCAAGAATTGCTACTTAGATCAGTATTTCTAAAACTGTGGTCTATGATGTTTCTAAGGGTCAATAAACATATAAAAGATGTTAAAAATGTCAGATAGCAGGAGCAGCTGTAATTTATTTCTAAAGGAGGTGGGTTAGAAAATGAGGCTGGATTAGAAAATGAGTGGATTAGAAAATGAGGCTGAAATATTCACAAGATGGGAAACTGCAAATACCCTTAACTCCTAACATCAGCTCAGTACCTTCAAGGCAAAGGATTAATTAAAAACACATGTAGCTGGCAATTATGGTTTGGTTTGATGCCCCTGTGAGACATGGAAGGAGCTAGGTCTGATGCAGTGAGTAAAAATGCTGGGATTGCATGGGAAAAAGTGAGTCAAAAAATAGTCACAGATGGTTTAGAAAATACTACGCCTGCCTTATAGGCAGTTATCTGTTGTTTGCTGCAGTCTGAATAAGCTGAGAAATTCACAGAAGGGATCATCAATAATGAGGAAAGTGGACACCAGAAATCGTCAGGCCAAGAGCTAGGGCTTTGCTCGTGTAATCTAGCACAATTTCACCAACTTCTGTAAATGATCCCAAATTCGTACCAGCTGAGGACAGTAACATGTACCTTCTGCTATGAAGAAAGGTGAGAAATAGTAAGCATCTTGCAAAAATGAAACCATCACCTACAGAACCCACTCAGAGAAAGAAAACTAAATACTTGTATCTCTAAATCTCATTCCCATACTATCTTCTCTCACAAACACACAGATACATAGGATATGCTGAGGGATAAGGACTGACCATTGCAAAGGAAGATAAATACAGTTGGCCCTTGAATACCACGGGTCTTATTGCCCCTCCATGAAGCCCTCTGTCAGCGTAGAATGACAGCTCATTAATATGCAAATTTCCCCCAGTCACCCCGCCTCCTCAGCTCCGGAGCGGCTGCAGGGTGTTCCCAGAAGCTCTACAGATGATGTGAGTGGTCAGGGGAGCAAAGGGGGTCTCCTCTGCCCTGTCCCTGCCTGGGGAGTCTCCAGGAATCGTGACAAAGGGGTCCCTGAGCCTATGCCGCCCCTGCGGAAAGTCCTGGGCTTTGGCTGCCACCACTGCAGCAGCTGCAGTGGGTGGAGGAGGCACTGCAGGGCTGTATGTACTTCTGAGCCCTCNGAACACAGCAGGGATTTCCTTTTTTTAACATTTTTTTTAGAATCAATACTGGCTACATCTGAATATGGGGATGACCAAGGAGGACCCCACCCTATAGGTGGGCAGTGCTGGCCGTAAAACAGTGCTCCNGGCACTTAAACATGTGAGAGCAGCTGCTTCAGTGGCTGCCCTGTCACCATGGTAATGCTGCTGATTGCACACTGGCAGAGCAGTGTCCGGGTGCTGAGGAGAGGTGCTGAGGACACACTGCATTCTCCAGGAATTTTGCAGGCTCCGGGACGCACCTTGCAGGGGCCAGACTAGCAGAGTTTAAACCCATGTTTGACTCCAGCACTAAATTTTTCTATATAGGTAGAGTCAAGCCTAAAGTAAACAAACTTTTTCCAGAAATTGAGCTTAAAAACTACTTGAACTTCAAACTCCTGCTTTCAAAAAA
>WEKX01026830.1:0-52775 GCA_013390025.1 Pitta sordida | reverse complement strand
AGGAGGGAACACAGCAGGGATTTCCTTTTTTTAACATTTTTTTTAGAATCAATACTGGCTACATCTGAATATGGGGATGACCAAGGAGGACCCCACCCTATAGGTGGGCAGTGCTGGCCGTAAAACAGTGCTCCCCATCTATTATGTACAAGTTTTCCGCACTCCTTGGCCAATTCGCATATGTAAAAGACACACTCGTTGCAGCTTAATCATCCTTTTTATAACCTCAGATTTTCCACAAAGCACTGTTACTCCTAGTAGGAAGTTTATTTTGTTGGTTTTTCAGCAAGCAAGAATTTGAAGTTGTTTTTTTTAGGTCAATACCCCAGTACCAGGCCTAGCAAACACACCGGGGTGGAGTGTACAGCCCCAGGACCGCGCACCTCCAAGACTCCACAAGCTCATGTTTAAACACAGCTNTTCAAACTCCTGCTTTCAAAAAAAGCAAGTAAATAGACAAAACAAAACCTCTGCTAATGTGTACTGTAAAAACAAAAGCTTTGTAGAAAAGGTGACAAACAGGTGATTAAGCTGGAATGCTTGCAGCTAGCCTTCATGGTAACATGGGACACAAACCCGGGACAGCAGGGTGGGCATATGCCAACGCCTCTCCGCTCCTTTCCGCTGTGGGGGGGGGGGACGGGANGCTCATGTTTAAACACAGCTTGCGCCACACTCAGACCCCTCACTGGCTGGGCCCTGCCCTGCTTGGGCGGACGAGAATGAGCAGCTGGCTGTGCCTGGCCAGCCCATTACCATGGGAACAGCATTGGCACCGTCAGTGGTCAGGCTGGCCCCACTGTCTCTCGTGTAGTGCTGCCAGCATGGTGCAGCTAGGAGCACCCCCATTCAGGTGCTCTGACCAGCGAGTCCGGGCTAGCATGGGTGGGCAGAGCCATGCCCAGGCACTCCAAGCAGTGAGCCCAGGCTGGCGCGGGCTGGCAGACTCGTGCACCAGCAGTCCGTGCAGTGGTTTGGGGAGCAGAGGGAATTTGCATATTCATGACTGCCTACTTTGAATATTCATGAGTGTCAGGTAGTGCGTGTGCAGTCGCGAAAGAGACCTCCCCAGCTGCAGAAAAATCAGGCCGCGAAGAGGTGAAGCCACTATCTGGGAGGTATGAAGTGGAGAGGGTTTACTGTAATCCTCTTTAATCAAATCTGTATGAAGCTTTCATTTTTTTGTCATAAAACATTCATGTTACAGACACCCTGACAGATTTTACCATCTTGCCATTTTATTGATTCTTAAATAGGAAAGCTATCATACTTCTGACTGTTTCTCATGAGGAGACTAATTAGATTATTTCATCATCTGGTTCATCAAAGCAGGAAATACTTAAGTGTCACAGCTGGTCTCAGACTACATATCCAGTACCAAGATTTTAAATGAAAACTATTACATCTTCACTGGGTATGCGTTTCATAAATGGTTAGACAGTAAAAAAAATGATGAAGATAACAGATATCATCTCATATCTCTGGGCTGCAAAGGGACTCTTAACTCTACCAGTGCCTTTGGATTATTTTCTCTTGCTTTTGCTACTACTACCATCAAACAGACTTTGCATAATGAACAGATCTGGAAAACTTAGAGAGCTATTTAGATTTCTTGCAAAGATTTATGACAAAGAATTAAAAGCTCTGAGGCAACATCTTCATTTTAAGTCAATCCCCTATTACTGATGCAACCTTTCCAAGCAGAGTACTCACCACTATGGAGGGATCAACTACAAGGATCCTGCTTGGAAATCACTATTCACTGCCCATCTGAAAATCCCTTTCTGAATTTTTAAGAGATCTTCGTTTGCACACATCACTGTGTACAATAAGCAAACCTTCATGTAAAGAAACAAGTGACAAAGCCACGTATTCAATTTTACTGCGCTTCACCTTCTCACATGTGTACACAGACGATAAGAATAGACAAGCTACTTACCTGAAAAAAGAGCTTGTTTACTATAGCGATTTGAAGTGAATTTGCCACCTATCACCAGCAGACAGTTAGCACAAGGCCTGGGCTTTGGAGGTCTACTTAAGACCCCAAAAAGAGCAGCATGATAATGAGTAGATTGTTTCCTTTAAAGAATGTTCTCATGAAAATCATATATAAAAGCAGAGACTCCATATAACACCAAAACCTCAATAACTTTGTTATGGAACAATATAATCCTATTTCTCTTGCAGACCTATAATGTCATTATGAAAATGGCTACACAAAGCCATGATTATATCAACAAAATGAAATTGTTGTGTAAGACAGTTCCCAGTCTCCGTAAATGAGACTTTTCAGCATTGTAAAACCAGAAGGTTTCCTCCTATAATGCTAGAATTAACATTAACATTGTTGCTTCCCATTGCATTGAACTTTGAGGGTTATTACAATTAACCTTGAAGAACACAGGATCAAAAAAATAACATATAAGTTGAAGTTGCATCATGTAGTGAAAACTGTAATACAGTATATCTTCACTGTATTGCAACCCCTCCATTACGACCTCGCTGATTTGTGAGGAAAATTTCTCGCAATTCAGTTTCAGGGATTTGCAATGTTCCCTGGCCGACACATACGCGGTGCCTCTGCTTCACTGAGGGCCGGTGCTGGCGCTCCCTGTGGCCCGGCCCCATTGGGAGTGCACACGGTTTCTCCGCTCGACATGGTGTTTAGAGCCCTGCGGCACCAGGACCCGGTCCCTGACCCAGTCCTGTGTGTCTCTGTGTCCAGTCCCTACAGTGGAAATTTCACGTCACAGTATGCCCCAGGCGGCCGCTGAGACCCAGCGCATGAATGCCGACCAGAGCCCAGGGACACCCCTTCCTCGCCACGGAAGCAGGGTGAGCAGTCGCGGTGGCAGCAGCCAGGTGGCCACTGCAAAAGCAGCTGGGACGGTGCCAACTCTGCGGCTGTGCTGCATTGACAGCCCCGGCGGGCCGGGACAACATGGGGCCGGGACGGCATGGGGATGGCCACTTGGGACAGGGAATGTGGGAGGAGCGGCGTGAGGTTTACACTGCTGATGGGGCAGTGCGAGCACGCGCAGTCGCAGCAGTCTGGCCCAGTTGCAGCTGTGGAAGTGGCAGTGTGGCTAAAGAGAAGTTCAGGGATTCTCAGGGGGGATCTCTCCTGAGGCAGAGAGGGCACAGAAATGCTTCCCTTTTCTCCCCTGTGCTTCAAGAGGCCACAGGGAGGAGTCAAAAAGGTTGACTCCTGATTGGCACCCAGCGCTCCTGATTGGCTGGGGTGGAGCAATGGGCATGGTCTGTTTGCATATTAAAGACCTGCATATATTTGCGAATTTGAAGTTTCACGAGACCTCTGACATGACCCGTTTCTCACAAATGAGGAGGTATAACTGTAATACTTAAATTCCTCTTACATTCTGCACTTTCTTGACCTTACTAGATATTTACAAATCCTTATAACTTTGCCTGCCAGTTAGTTCATCAGAAATAGTTCTTTGCAATCTAAACCCTCTTTTTTTTTTTTTTAAATGCGTTAGGCTGTAGGCCTCATAAAATTTTAGATGGAAGTTTTGACTGGGTCACTTTCATGTGGAAAAATGTAATTTTTATGTCAGAACTATATTTTTGAAGTTATGTGACCCAATAGATGAACCATGAATCTCATAAAAGGACACATACTTTCTTTCTGAACTCAGTCTAACTTTTGGAGTGCACAGAGTAATGAAAGATACAAAGGTCACATCATTTAAACCACACATGGCACAGTTTGAGGGCAGTAACAGTGTCACAAAAATATTTTCAACAAGCTGTCTCCTGAATTAATAGCATATAGCTGTTACAAGAGATCGCTATTAAATAAACCTCAGGTAATGATTCTGTAAAATCATGACCCATGATGCTGATATTTTTAGCCTATTACATTCTTAGCTATTCTTTCAATTTCTCACTTGTAATTTCTGTCTTTGTGCTGGTTTTACCTGGGATGCAGTTAATTTTCTTCACAAAAGCCAGTATGGGGCTATGTTTTTTATTTTTGCTGAAAAAAAGGTCAAAATAAATTCAAGTTGTTGTACAATTCAGTAACTGACCTGTAACCAGCAGCGTGCAATGTCCACTGTGCTAACAATGCTGGCCGGGGGAAATGCACTCACCCTTCTGTGTTGAAAAATGCTTCCGTCTCCAAATAGGTAAAGAGATGGATCTTTACAGATTATGAAGTCTTAAATGTCTGTATGAGCTTGTCCACAACAATAGTTTAGAGAACCATGAGCACTGCAGTGGCACCAGCTCTGAAGTGTACGATTTTCCCTGTTCTTCTGCATTTTGCACACTGGTTTTCACTTTGTTATTTCCTCTTTACAGTTCCTAATTTTCTTACACATTAAAGAGGAGGTTTAACACAGGCCAAGGGGAGGGGTATCCCACTGGTTCTGGATGCTTAGAGGACTGTAGGCTTCGCAGTTTGAGGCAAATAGAGGCAATGTTACAGATCAAAAGAGAATGTCTGACCTCCCTCTTCCTCAGCTGAAGGTATTGTTCGGTTTTTACTCAAGAAAAGGAAAATTGAATAAGGGTGCCCAATATCCCAACTAGCAATAAGCAATACTGCTATTTTAAGACAATTTACTTACTGACAGGGAAAAAAAGAAGACATGTCACTGCATGTTCAATGTCAGGGAAGAAAAAAACTTCCTCAAATATTTGCGTTCATAAAGTTTGGTATTTTAACCATGAATACTAGCTCCCTAGCTGATCTGAAAGAGGTCAGCTATATTCAGAGTCAAGGCCTTAATTTCCGTTAGAGTCACCAAATGAGGCCTCAGTTCTTTTGTTATCAAACTGATAAATAAAATTCCCCTTGTGAAAAATAGTCCTGCTACAGTACCATTGTTGTGTTTAACTTATTTACTGCTGATCCTTTTCTATCTTCATTGCTAAACTGTTATATACAGTTGTCTGTGCAAACAGGTAACAAATAATTCAAACAACACAATTTTATGGCCAAGGCTTCACCTTCACAACAGTTAAAAGAAATCTAAGACAATTCCAGTGACACCAATGAGACTATGATGTAACAAAATTAAGTTACTGACATGTAGATGGATGTTAGATTAAAGTAAATCAGTTGAGAAATAGATTGAAAAGGAAAAATGAAGAAGAACTAAACAGCAATAACCAGAGCTTATGGAAAGTCAAATTTATTTTTTCATAAGTAAATGACAAACTACTAACTGAAATATGAAAATGTTCTGAAATGAGCAGTGGAAATTTCAGACCTTCTCATCACCGGGAAAGATTAAAAATGCCACATTTCTTAAGAACATATTGTAATACCAGCATCAAGACCTCAGTATCAACAGTGCCTCCCAGCCCTTCTTTACGTGGGACTGGTAGGAAGCTAAAAAGCCGAAGAGCCATGAGGTGAGGACCACTGCAGAGCTCTGCCTGCAGTTTGGCAGACAGAGGGCTTCCAAGAGTGTCGGGATATCTGGAGAACAGGAACATTTTGGATCTCAGCCCCATACAGCAAGACCCATAACTAATCACAGGACTACTCATATAGCAAGCTAAGATCCAAAACTAAGAGTCTAGCCTCTGAAGCACTCCAAGAATGTTCAGCAAGTTTAATAAAAAATGTTTGCAAGTGGAAAGTAATTTTCTTTAGAAAATTTTCAATCTGCTCAAACAACCCTGACAAGGTGATAACCTCACTCCTTTATGCTATCACAAAAGTGCTTGTAGCTAGGCCCAGCAAGGTGACCCAGCCTCATAAGAGCACCTTTGATGTCATTTTACTGATGTCAAGGTATGCTGAAGCTGCCGAAGGACCAGTGAAACCACGAGTCTCCCCAACCCTCTGTGTGCTTCCTGTGCTTTTGAGATGTAGCAAAAGGTCATGAGATCCCACCTTGACAGCTACTATGCTGTCCACTTAACAGTGTCGATGCTATGCTTTCAGAAAAATATCAAGCAAAAATATATCATGCAGTCCCCAGGCAAGCTTTTAAACCATACATGCTATAGGGGCATCTCTAACCAAATAAAAAGTACCCTTCTTCTTCTTAAATTAATAACATTAGGACACTGACAAGTAAAAATATGATTATATTGTATTTCTAGCAATGCACATCTCATTATTCAAAGGACTGTGTACCACTGATTCACACTACTCCAACAGACCAGCTTTGCACACAGATGTACATACATGTTGTGGTGGTTTGAGCCTGGCTGGATGCCAGAGACACCAACAGCTACTCTCTCCCCTCATTCTCCCCGCTGCCAACACAAACAGAAGAGAGAGAAGAAAAAAACACTGAAGGGTTTTGCTATGGCAGAAATGAGGACTATTAGAAATCTTTTACTGTCACAGGCAAAAAAAAACGATGGTTTTTTTTGTAAAGAAATTATGTAAAGAAGGGATGTAAAGAATTTATTTCTAACAAGACCAGCTTAAAGTAAGAAGTATCATCTTTAAAGCAATCTTCTCTCCCACCTTCTGGCTCTTACAACAGATACCACATTCCCTTTGCCTCCAGTAGCAGGGGGCGACAGGAGTAGGGGAAAACCTGGAAACTGGTATTTCTCTGCCGCTGCTCAGGGGAGGAGGCCACTCCCTTGCATTCCATGGGGTCCCTCCCATGAGAGAAAGTCTTTCAAGACCCTCTCCAGCATGAATCCATCCCAGGGGCAGCAGGACTTCCAAACACTGCTGCCCATGAGTCACTCCACAGGGTGCAGTCCTTCAGTACTGGCTGCTCCAGCGTGGGTGCCCCACAGAGGCACAGATCCTACCAGGAGAAGTTCTGCTCCAGCGTGGACTCTTCTCCCCATGGGCCACAGGTCTTTCCTGGGACCCTGCTCCAATGTGGAGCTCCAATGGGCTGCAGCCTCCTTCCAACATCCACCTGCTCCAGCGTGGGCTCCTCCACTATCCACAGGTGGATTTCTGCATCCCTGTGATCTTTCCATAGGTTGCAGGGGGACAGCTGCTTCACCATGGTTATCACCACAGGCTGCAGGGAGATGCCTGGAGCACCTCCTCCGCCTCCTTTGGCCCTGGCCTTGGTGCCTGCCTTTGCTGTTACAACTTCTCACTGCTCTGCTCTGGCGGCCATGATTGCCTTCTTCCTCTCTTTTTTTTGCTTCTTAAATACATTATCACAGAGGCATCTCTACCACTCCTGATTGGCTTGGCCTTGGCCAGTGGCAGGTCCAGCCAGGAGCTGGCTGGCATTGGCTCTGCCACCTCTGAGAGAGGCCTCCAGTAAATTCTTGAAAAAGCCTCCCCCGTAGCCCTTCCACTGCCAGAAACCCAGCCATAGAAAAACACAATCCCATGTACACAATTCTTTCTACAAAATACTAGCAGATCAGTCACTCTCCCAACACCATTTGATCAGAGCCTAACAAATGGTCCCCTCTCAAACCAGACTGTAGGTTTAGAAGCTGTTGCCATGCTCTCCCACATCTGACCATGGAGCCACAAACAAATTTTGCCTGTTCTCTTCTCAGGTAATCACAATCTAGTTTGGTGAAGGCACCCAAGGTGCCTTCTCCAGTAGCAAAGAGCACTTGTGGTTGAGCCATAGAAACAGCTTTCTGGACAACACTTCTATTGTACTGTTCTGTATGAAGCTCTTCTCTCCTTAGCAACAAGTTGTAAGAGCCAATTTAGAAGCACTGTCTTCCAGGACATGATCTCCCAAAGGTCTCTAGTTAGACTGGCCCATGTCAGTTGCTTCTGACTGCTTCTGAACAAAATCTCCACTTCCAGCAAGGTGATGTGTAACAGTCGGATCAGGATTTGTCAACGCAGGAAATCAGATTTTGTCACCAAGGAACACATGTCCCTCATGTCCCTAACAAGACAAAGGCCATGACTGTTGTACAGCTAGCAGCTTTTCTACACATACCAGTTTCTCTTCCTGGTTGTTTGCGTTTTTTTCTAACTTAAGACTATTCCTGAAATAACATCAGCATTCAGTTAGCACCACTAGTGGAAAATACCTCATGTTTTCTCCTGTAACAGCAGAGCCCTTGATTCACACTAAGTCATAGAATGTACCTTTTTTACTGATACCAGCCCTGACCAATGAACTGTGGGGCTCCTCCTGATCTTAGGAGTATTTCCCACAGAGTCAGGGTGTATCCAAGGCCCACAGCTAGGTCAGAGAAATATTTTTTATGTCTTGCACTTTAGACGTTGGCTCTGTTAAACAGCAGCTCCTTTCTGTAGATGTGTTCTCCGCAAATAGCAATCCCCATACAGGTGGGGACTGAAGAGCGAGCATAGGACAGCAATGTGCAGCAGCACTAGGATACTCAAAGTCATTACAACCCAAATACATTACTGTGGCAAAAGTTGTAAAGTCAAGCAAGATCCACTAGACTGCCAGACCATGCAAAAAATGCTTAATAGCACTGTTTAATATCTTCATTTTTGACACAGACAGTGGGATCTAGTATGCTTTCAGCAAGGTTGTAGCGATATCAAGCTGAGTGGTGCAGTTGACACACCCAAGGGATGTGAAGCCATCCAGTGATCTGGAAAAGATCAAGAAGTGGCTCCATGAGAACCTCATGAGGTTCAACAAGGCCAAGTGCAAGGTGCTGCACCTGGGTTGGGGGAATCTCCAGTGAGAATGCAGGCTGGAAATGAACAGTTCGAGAGTAGCCCTGCCAAGAAGGACTTGGGGGTGCTGGTAGATGAGAGGCTGGACACAACTCAACAATGTCTTCTTGAAGCCCAGACGGACAGCCATATCTTGGGCTGCATTGAAAGAAGTGTGGCCAGCAGGTCAAGGGAGATGATTCTCCCCCTTCTACTCTGCTTCTAATTTCCCCACTACTCCCCCACTCTTCTAACTCCCCCACTACTTCTTCTAAATCCCCCCCTCAGGTGGGGAATTAGCTCAAATGGTAAAGTGCTCACTTAGCATGCGAGAGGTATCAGGATCGATGCCCACATTCTCCATTTACACTCCGTGAGCCTTACTTTATGAGGTGTTGAGCAATATGATTTAGATGTAGATGATAGGTTAGTTTGATTACAGGTTGGACTAGATGATCTTCAAGGTCCTTTCCAGCCTTGTCTACTCTGTGATACTGTGCTCTCATGAGATCCCACCTGGAGTACTGCATCCAACTATGGGTTCCTCAGCACAGGAAAGACATGGACCTGCTGGAGAGAGTCCAAAGGAGGACCGTGAAGATTATTAGGATGGAATATCTCTCCTGTGAGAAAAGGCTGAGAGAGTTAGGGTTGTTCAACTAGGAAAAGAGAAGGCTCCAGGGAAATCTTCAGCCTTCCAGTACTTAGAGAATGTTCATAAGAAAAGATGGGTACAGACTTTTTAGCAACACCTGTTGCAATAGTACAAGGAATTATGATTTTAAAATAAAAGATTTAGACATAAAGAAGACAATTTTTTACAATGAGGGTTGTGAAACACTGGAACAGGTCGCCTCTAAGAGAGGTGGTAGATGTTTCAACCTTGGAAACATTCAAGGTCCGGTTGGATGAGGCTCTGACCAAGTTGAAGATGTCCCTGTTCATCGCAGGGGGCTCAGACTAGATGACCTGTAAAGGTCCCTTCCAAATCAAACTGTTCTCTGATACCAAACAGATGGGACACCACAAGACTTCTTTCAGCAAGCTGAACATACGTCATCCCTTGACTATTCTCTAGCCACCTTCCATTCCCTTCCTGTAATGCCCAACTCAAAATAAGCACCAGGTAAGTATTAAATGGCATGTTGAGGCTAATGAACACGATTCTCAAGGCACAGTAGCATTTACCTCCTGTAATTTTATAGTTGCTATGTAGTTTGAAAAACTATTTTTCAAAGTCAACTCTTTACTGCTGCTGACACCTATATATAGCTGAATGCTATATAGAGGTAAGAGCTACTTATCTACTTCACTTTTTTGATAATATTTATTCTTGCTAAAGAAGTTTGCTGTTTCCACAGGAGTTCATGCCTAGCAATTACTATTCCACAGGAGTTCATGCCTAGCAATCACTATTCCAAAAACATATCTTACTGGTATAATTCTTTTTTACTTCACAGAAGTTTAAAAATACAAGTAAAGGTCATATGCTAATTTGACATTTCAAAATCATACTCAAACCTGAAGCTTCAAAAAATTAAGTTTGATTATGACACTTGATGTATTCTACATATAGAAGCAGCTTAAAATTACTTCATTTTGTGCTATGAACTGAATTTTTTTTTCACGGTAAGACATACCTTTAAAAGGCTTTAAGCAGAGGAGAACATCTAGCCAAAGAAACTTTTGATTGTCCTGATAAAATAACAACAGATGTACCAAATAACATACTTCCTGAAAATTCTTGAGCAATCACAGTTGTAACTTCACCAAGCTGCCACAAAAAGAATTTACAGATGAAAAAAATCTTCTATTTTGTCAATGTTATTACAGTGATCCCCCGTTACTCGTGGGCTGTTGGGTCTGGGCCTCTTCACACGAGTCTTGGAATCCGCGAAGACAGTGACCCCACTACGTAGTCAAGTACGCCACACCCATAGCCACACCTCCTCCCTTAATAAGGTCTGGAGGATGGTCCTGAGAGCGAGGCTTGTCTCAGATGTCTGGCTGTGCTCCGCTGTGGTGTGTGAGCACCGGGATGGGGGGTGAGGGGCGGCAGCGAGCGCCAAGCAAGTGCCGAGAGGCAGGGAGGGCGCCGAGTGCAGCCGCTGGGCTCTGGACACAGGACCTGCCTGACTGTGGGCACACAAAGGGCACCTCAGGAGTTGGGGGGGGGAAGGTGCCTCCCACTGTCATGTACAGACACACACAATTCTCCTGCAGTCTGGCAGAGAACAATGCCAGCCATGCAGACACCCCAAGAGACCCCATTCCCTCTGCCCGTAACTGCTCCAGCAGCTTCTCCAGCTCCGTCCCACCATGGCGTGGGTGGCTGCCCCAGCTCGGCGCGGCTGGGTGCCAGCCCCCACGGGATGGGGGAAGGTGCCTCCCGCTGTATGTACAGACACACACAATGGCAGCCCCGCCACCTCATCTTGTAGCCCGGCAGAGGACAATTCCAGCCATGCAAAAAACACATGTTTACACTAAATGCATCGCAGCTGCGCCATGGTGGCTCCCGACTGGGACCAATTTACATATTCGTGAGCAGACCGGGTTCGCAGTAGGGCTCTGCACACATGCCAGGTCACAAAACTCACTGGAAAATCAACAGAGAGTATGGGATCTCACAAATTACGGATCACGACTATGCAGAGGATCACTGTAGTAAAATATACACTTTGTCTAGCTTTCCTTGGAATATGTGTCACCAGAAGAGAAAATCTCTTTTAAAATAGGGGAAAAGACCTCGTTGTTTCTTAGGAACACTGAAGATGCACATAATACCTAGTCTGCTACTTATCACATACACCTTAACATTGAGTTACTATCCTGTATTGCCCCATCCCTATCTTCTCCCTTGTTCTTCCATTTCTTACCAACTTTATAAACTCTTCAGAGTAGGTTTTCTTTTTTATATAAGACTTGACACAACAGCGGGCATTTTTCTACCATGAAAGTAATATAAAGTAATTGACATATGTAATTTTATTACTTTATAACAGGAAACTGGATCTTAAATTGTCCTGTTATGCAGTAATACCTCATCCTTCATGAGGAATGGGTCTTGTCATGGTCTCATGAAATGTCTAATCCGCAAACACATGCAGGTCATTAATATGCATATATATATAGGCCATGGCCATNGATCTCACAAATTACGGATCACGACTATGCAGAGGATCACTGTAGTAAAATATACACTTTGTCTAGCTTTCCTTGGAATATGTGTCACCAGAAGAGAAAATCTCTTTTAAAATAGGGGAAAAGACCTCGTTGTTTCTTAGGAACACTGAAGATGCACATAATACCTAGTCTGCTACTTATCACATACACCTTAACATTGAGTTACTATCCTGTATTGCCCCATCCCTATCTTCTCCCTTGTTCTTCCATTTCTTACCAACTTTATAAACTCTTCAGAGTAGGTTTTCTTTTTTATATAAGACTTGACACAACAGCGGGCATTTTTCTACCATGAAAGTAATATAAAGTAATTGACATATGTAATTTTATTACTTTATAACAGGAAACTGGATCTTAAATTGTCCTGTTATGCAGTAATACCTCATCCTTCATGAGGAATGGGTCTTGTCATGGTCTCATGAAATGTCTAATCCGCAAACACATGCAGGTCATTAATATGCATATATATATAGGCCATGGCCATTGCTCCACCCCCAGCCAACCAGGAGCAGTCTTCCCCATGGGCTCTCCCAGCACAGAGGAGCCCCCTGGAGAATCTCTGTGCTTCTCTTTGGTGAAGTTGATGTTTTCGCAGCTGCCGCCAGGCTGCTGCCACCGCTCATGTTTGTACTGCCTCCACGGGGAGGAAGCTCTGGGGCTGCAGCAGGGAACCTTAACTTTCCAATACTGGGACATCTGGCGCTCCTTATGGTGGGGGGTGGCATCAGTGTCGGAGTTTCTTTCCCTTTAACATCCACCATTCCTGGGAGCGGTGGCCATACGGACGCAGCAGAACACCCCTTCCCATTGCTGCAGTGGTGGGAGAGCATGGGGGAACAGAAGTCTCCTCCTGGCACACTGCAGTAGCAGCGTGGGCACATCCCACTGCTGCCCCATCCCGGCACACAGCGCTTGCCCCACTGCCACCGTGGCCAGCCCAGCCCCACTTTTGTGAGGCACTTTCCCTGGGGCTACATCATCACCAGGTGCACTGGGTGCGCAGTCCCCGGGCACAGACTGCATTGCCTTCACCACCTGTAGCCATAGAAAGAGTAACCCACACCTGGCAGGGGTCAGTCCCCCGGCTGGGGGGATGGCTTGGCTTGTGGCGGTGCTGTGCTGGGTCTCAGCAGCCACCTGGGGCATACCGTGGTGTGAGCCCTCCACTGTAGGGACCAGGCACGGAGACACACATAAGCAGGGCAGGGACTGGGGCACCGCGCCACAGGACCATGAATGCCAGGGCAGCAAGAGCTTCACAGGGAGCGTCAGCGCTGCCCCTCGGCGAAAAAGAGGCACGGCGTGTGCGTCGGCCGGGAAGCTCCGTGAATCACTGAGGCAGATTTGTGGGTAAAATTTCTCGCAGACAGCAAGGTCACAATGGAAGCATCGCAATGCAGCGAGGTATTACTGTATTAACTGGCTTCACTTTTCTCTGATTTTTCAGTATGCTGCAAATTCTGCCTCAGAGGAATCATTTGAAAGACACTGAAAGATCTGATGGCTGGTTAAAAACAGCTGGGGTTTTGGACAGCTCAAAAAGCATAAGAGGCTATTTAAATTACAAATTAATCATAAGAGGCCAATAATTATGTTTAAAAGATGACCCTGAAATACCACCATGAGATTTCTAAGTTTGCAACAGACTTTCTCCTCCTAAGAAAATGTAATGGTTTCAGGTTGGCTGCAGATGTAGAGCTTCTGTCATACAAGGTTTTCTTCATCATCAGAGCAGTGAAAAAGCAAGAGAGCAGTTGTACAGGGCATAATTTTGCAACCATTTATAACAGGACCAGGTATGACAAACTCTAGTCTTCAACTTTTGACTTTACAGTCTGAGAAGCTTCCTGTCTGGCTGCATAAGTGCTCTGCATATAAGCCATACTAGATTCCTGGCTACTGGAATTAGCTGCTCAGCTTCTAGCTTAGTGAGGAGCATGATGACCCCAGGTTAACAGTTGGGCTCAGTGATCTTAGAGGTTTTTCCTGATCTCAATGATTCTAGAATACTACAATTTGCAAACGGAGTCCACGGAAAAGACTGATTAATAAAATCGCCAATTCTTAAATAGCTTGAAAAAGGTCATTCCCTTAGAGGGGTTCTGGTGCTTAGCTCAAAGGAGAAAGGGAGTTTCCTGATCTCTCATCTGTTTATTTATAATTAAAATATATTAAAAGAGTCATTCAATAGCGGCAGGTGTGGAACAGACAATATTACAATTTCTTGTGCTGTTTATAAGTACAAAAGGAGAACAAGATACATGCAACAGTTACTATTTATTCCATGCTTGAATCTCATACACTCATTTAGTACTAGATGACACCATCTTGGGAGTGGAATTCTGACGACTGAAAATGCAGAAACTGCAGGTAGGGAATGATCACAGGTTCACAGGTTACAGGTTATTCTGAGTTGGAACGGACCCACAGGATCATCTAGTCCAAATGTCTTGCAAAACTGAAAGCAAACAAAGAACCTTCTATCCCTTGTAGCTGTAGGTAAGGTTGCTTAGGTACTGACAGATTAAAATGCAGACTGAAAAAAACCATACAACAAGAAATGTTTTCGTTGGTAACTATTTTCACTGTTACATTATTTACTTATTTTGAGTACATGTTTAACTGTTGGTAGAGAGAGGGGAAAAAAACATTTTCCTTGTTTTGTTCACTACAATGTAGCTCAGATTTAATAGGTACTGTGAAAATACTTTTCACAGATGCCTGTGGCAATATTTCACAGAATATTCTGAGTTGGAACAGACCCACAAGGATCATCGAGTCCAACTCTTAAACAGCATCACTGCCTTACTGGCAGGATCTAACCTAACCCCCTAGTCTCCTGCATGAGAGGCAGGGACACTCAGCACAGTACTAAAGTGGATTTCAAAGATACCTTTCTTTTCTTGAGGTTTGGAAAAAAACCCTCAGGGATGAACATCAGTATTTAAATATGTCCAGGTCACCAAAATAAGGGAATACCTTGTACAAATGGAGATACCATTAAAGAGATGTTCTGTGAATTCAAGAATTTTAACTGAAATGCAATTGGTTTTACTTCTGTAAAGTGAACCATCAGTAATAAAGACAAGCTCAAGACCCTCCTGGGAAGGCACAGAATTTCAGAAGATATGGATATGTAAGACCCATCTCAATTTTCATTCTGCAGAAGAGTAAAATAATCCATGTGCTGAAACTTCAAGACCTCATTTCCCCAGCTGGTCCAGCCAGGCTGTAGGTTGCGAGCAAACAACTCCAAGCATTCCACATCTGGCTTGATAAACTCTGCCAGAACTGCTGTGTAAGAGAAAAAAAAAAAAAAAAAAAGAGAAAACAACCGTGACAATGGTACAAATAACAATAGTAAACAAACGAAACCTCCCCCATGATGCGTGTGGATGAAAAAAAACAAGTGTTTCATTAAAAAAAGGGACAGACAGAAAATTATTTTCAGGGGTTTCATCAAACAGCTGAACTATTTATAGTGAGAAAGTAATTTTAAGTAAGTGCCCTTGAGATTCTGAACAATACTGTCGAGGCCTTCAATAGCCTTGATTTATTGGTTTTCATTTAGAGAAAGGGAATAAGGGTTTATTTCAGCCTTTGCATAGATGAGTTCTGAATTTTTTTACTAATAACAAGCAAACACCTCCTAAAGAGTCACTTAGCTCCTTTAACATGAGGGTAACATTTCTAAAAACAAACAAACAAATAAATAAACCCTTTTCTTAATTAAGACCACACTCTTTTACTTTGCATCTTAAAGGGGATAAAAGCAGTTTTGTGATGACAAATAAGAAAGCTCAGTTAAATAGGCATAGCACTAAAGGGCTATAAAAATGCAGAAACTACTTTTTCCCCCAACACCAACTTGGCTACTAAAGAGATATTTATATAACTCTGGTCTTTTGATCAGTAACATAAATATCAAATTTCTTTAGGCTTTTTCTTCTTAAATACAAATAAATAGATGTCTGTCACTGATGCTACTGATTATGACTGGTATTCTTGGTGTAATAGAAAAAGATATTGCAATAATCCTTTTCAAACAAAATGCAAAGAATTTATTGCTAAATGTGTTACT
Source organism: Pitta sordida (assembly GCA_013390025.1). Classification (NCBI taxonomy): domain Eukaryota; kingdom Metazoa; phylum Chordata; class Aves; order Passeriformes; family Pittidae; genus Pitta; species Pitta sordida. The sequence goes on along the minus strand of WEKX01026830.1, from coordinate 36,933 downwards.
TGTCATGCAGAATCATTTAGTCTGTGGCTGGCTCAAACAAATCCTTAACCAGGTTTCAAGAAACAGCTGTAAAGTTACTGCATATAAAAATATGCATGAGAAAAGCAAAGGTTTTAAGGAGTACTCAAGACAGAATAGGCAGAAATGACAAAAAACCATGTAATTTTTAGTATAGATAAGGTTAGGTTTTGAGGTTTGTTACAGAGTACAATAGAAGAAAAATCATGAAAACATTTCTCTTTCAAAAGTCTATTTTGGTCACTTTTTATCATCTCCCAGTGACTTCTGAATCTCCGTCACTTAAAAATACATAAATCAAATAGTATGCTCCTTGACTCAGTCTCTTCAGATATGATCATTGCAGAAAGAAAAAACACATCGAATCAGCATATACCAAAGTATGAGAGGGAATACTTTCTTTTTTTCTTTTGTGCAATCCAAATTCTGACTCTTTTCATCCAGTTTGCAGTCACAGACTGCCTGTGTGAGACCCCAGCTGATCAGATCATGGATTGCTCCTGTTGCAGAAAAAACGAGCATCCATTTGGTTTTCTTATGTTGGCCAAGCCCAGATGCATTTTCCTACCTATATGATCACCTCTTCCAAAACTTCAGCATAGACAAAACCTCTTTGTAAATATTTTGTAATGGTGTTTCCAAGCTTTCTTGTATTTTGGCTTGGCATAAAAACATAGTCTCCTTCTCCCAGTCTTTAACAAATGCCACGTGAATGTCTCAGATGTGTTATCATTAAGGCAGTTTTTAATTTTAAAAATACTGCTACCAGCAGGAATTTTATTCCAAGAGCCTGCTTCTTTCAGAGACAAGATAAAACGTTTTTAAAAAACCCTAACATTTGCAGAAAAGAGTCTGGGAAGTTTAGAGGAAAATGTACATTCTGACAGAAAACTTGCTGCACTGTTTGGCATCATGGGAGTTCATCTAATTAGACACTAGTTATGAGTAGCTGCTTTTACACCATTTTGCAAACCCACAATTAAAACAAAAGAAGTGGTAAAATTTATTGTTCTTCCACCTCCAGTTAGATAAGGATTTCTTGTGCACTGTTCGCTGCCAAGAGCATCAGAGGGCTGAAGCACCTCTCCTAGGAAGATAGGCTGAAAGGGCTGGGGTTGTTCACCCCAGAGAAGAAAAGGCTCTGGGGAGACTTCATTGTGGCCTTTCAGTACCTAAAGGGGGCCTCTGAGAAAAATGGGAACAAGCCTTTTAACAGGACCTGTAGCAATAGGACAAGGGGTAATGGTTTTTAACTGAAATAGGATCAATTCAGACCAGATACAAGTGAGAAATTGTTTACAATGAGGGTAAAGAAACACTGGAAGAGGTTGCCCAGAAGTGTTAGATCTTAAAATGCATAGGCTAAAAATATCACCACAGCACTAACTTCAGCAATCAAAAGCAGTTTTAATAAGCACCGAAAACTTTCATGCCTAAAAGGGCAAATTTGAAAAGCACACTTTGGAGATACAACTACCCTCAAAGATCAGTTCAACAAAAAGCAAAAAAGAGGTAGCCAAAAAATTTCATCAGTTCAGCAGAAGCAAAAGGTATGTGACAGCCTATCAATTTGGTTATAGAATTTAAAAAGGAAGTCCCAGGAATCTCCCTCTCTCCTTCAGCCAGAGAGAGGATCTTTTAAGAGTTTGAGGCTTTCTAACAAGAGAGATATATTACATACAATTTGAGATCACATTATAGTATGATTTTTCATCACTAGGTTGTAGGCATTTACATAATCACTTGGACTGCAATGGAAATTACCATATCAAGAGGGCTACATTTTGTTGGCTTAAAATCTCATTACATTGGTTCCTTTAAAATATGAAAAAGCAGTGTTCAACTTACAAATTATGAGACCTTTTTATCTCCAGACGGCTATCTTGACACACATGGATCTGACTTGCAGCCCTCAAGCAAACCCTAGAGGTTTTTTTCCTCTGAGAAAAAGTTAGAGGAGCTGCATCAGTAGAAAGCTTAAATATTTTCTGCCACAGGAATACATGGAAAATACAAATCCAACCACACAATTCTATCTGTTTACAGATAGCACTGACAAGAAACAGCTTAAATAGATGATAAACAGCCTGTTCTTTATTAATTGCAGGTGTCAGACACTATGACAGCGACTCAGGCACTTATATTTGGGTATCTAATGCTCTGGGATACACGTGCTGGCTCATACACATAACATTGGTCTTCCAGAAAACCCACTTCATTTAGCAGTGAGATTCAGAGGACACCTGCCACACCTGCTTACGTTTAATTGGAAACATGTATTGAAGATGCATGCTGCTAAAAATGTTCAAATAAACAAAAAGAGGAATTGCTTTTGAATCAAGCATGTTTCTCCTTATCTTTTGAACTTCCACTGCCTAAAAGGCAAGTTTTGCAGTGACAAATTTGATACAGTGATACCTCCTCCATCACGAGGAAAGGGACAGGCCAATGCCGTAATGCCGTCGTGAAACCCTAACCTCGCAAAGAACTGCAGGTCGTTAATATGCATGCAGGCCACGCCCATTGCTCCACCCCCCGGAACTCTGGAGCGGTGCGGACAATTCTCTGCTCCTTCTCCTTGTCTCTCTTGGCACAAGCGAGCAAAGGGAATCGTTTCTGAGCGGCTGCTGCGACCGTGTGGGTTTGCAGCCCAAACCTCACGCTGCTGCTCCCCCCCACAAGCCCGGTCCGGCTCCAGTGCTCGCGTGGGGTCTCAGCAGAGCAGACAGAAGCAGGTCAGGGTGTCGCGGTCTCTTACTGTTGAAAACAGAGGCAAAGAAGGCATTAAGTCCCTTTGCCTTTTCCTCATCTTTAGTTACTATATTCCCCTCTGTATCCAGCAAGGGGTGGAGGTTGTCACAGCCCTTCTTTTTGCCACACCTCATCTAACAGTAAGAGCTCACAAGGCATATAAGGAAACAAAAGGAGTTTACTTATTTTGAGTTCCAAGAAAACCTTTATAACATGGCCTAACAAGCCAGGGTTGCTACAGGAGGAAGGACTGCCCATTGCATTGTTCTTCTGGGGATATGCAAAGCGGCCAGAACACAGCCAAGAATTAATTCAAGTGATTTTAGGTATAATCCTACATGACAATATTATTTTCTAACAATAAATTAATTACATATATACATACAATAAATTACAAACTTAAAAACTGTTACATCCATTTCTAATGACTGTAACAAGAACAATCTATAATATAGGAAAAGGAAAAAAGGTGATGTGAAGTTATCACAGAATATTCTGAGTTGGAAGGGACCCACAAGGATCATCGAGTTCAACTCTTAAACGGCACCACCACCTCTCTGGTGAGGAATTGAACCCCGGCCTCCTGCATGAGAGGTGGGGACACTCACCACTGTACTAAAGTGGTTATATAGAACTTCATGAATATGGGTAACATAATATCTTGCATGTCTTCTAAGAGCAACACTGAATTGAATTAGGAAGAAAACCTGCTGTTAGTTGAATCAAAACCTGGAGTAATAAAATTTGATTTTCACACATTTGCATAAAGCAGCTTAAGTACATTTACAATGACATATTAAAGCTCTAAGCGTTGAACACAGCAAATGCATCACCAAAAACCACTACAGTTGCAATTTCATGGTTAAATGCACCATAGGAACACAAACATCTCTTTTTGATGGCTTACTTTAATTTACATCTTTCTTTTCCCCGAGAGAGATAAACCGCTATAATCAGTCATTAAGTGGCTACATATGTACCAACATACAACCTTTATTGTTGTAATAAGAAACAAAGTGCCAGACAGCATGAGTAACTACTAATATTTTTGGCTTTGTTACTACTTAAACAAAGCATAAAGAATGTGTATGACTCATCAAGTGTCCTTCTCCCCCCACCGTTGCCAAATCTCTGTTTTCTGTTTTCCCTCTAGGATGGAGTTCAGCTGCTCTCTACTGGCCACTGAAGAATACGGTCTGTTTCTGAAAGCAATACCTTTCATAGCACTGAAGTCAAAGCATCAGCAATTAGCTTTAGCCTTATGGTCTGCCTTTTCATTACATAATCATATTCTGAATGGTGCTCCCAAAAAACTGCAGGATTTTTATAAAAACCCTGTAAATGAATGATATTGCTCCATACCAAATTCATGTCTTCAGAAAGAAACATTAAGTGTTGCACAATGGTATCAAATCCCAGTATTCAAGTAAAGACTCAAGAAACACAAAAAATAAGCACAAACAGTTTGTTTCTGAATCCATTCAGGATCATCATTTATAAAGGATTCCTCAATGCAGTTTCTTCATTCTGCTGTACAAAAGAAATGTTATGAGTACCATTTTGGCACTGGAATTTTCTATAAGCCATACATACTGCTGCTTTGGACTCCTGGACACCTCACAAGTTTCCTCTTTGTGTCTGAGTTTGCTGCTAAGTATTAGTTTCCTGAAGAGGCCTAAGGTGACTGCCTCAAAAATCACCACCCTACCCTTCATTAGCTTCAATCAACACATATAGTTCCTGCTGTAGCTTTAATTCTTAAAGATGTGGCTTCAGAACGACAAAAAAAAAATCCTCCTGGAATTGCCTTTTTTTTTTCCTATTTTTAGCTAACCCACGTATGTCTACTCTACTGGTTTTTGAACAGGCGTACATATATGTTAATTAATAAATACAAACTCCCCAAACACAAATTTTAGAGTGTCCCTGAACATACAACAATTTTCTGGATCAGCTTCTTAACTGAAGCTGTTCTATTCCTTGGGAATAGAAAAAAAGCAAGCATGCCAGTGAAGCAAACTGTGACACCTCTCCAACAGCATTAAATATTTCTATTATCTGCCTTTTCTGATGTGACTATACAGAACCACGTGCACCTGCAATATTTGCAGATTCATAATGAGCTTCCCCTTCTGGGAGGATGAAATCATTTTTGCGAGGTGTATTAAATATATTTCTTACCATAGCCTTGTAAGGCTTTAAGGTGCTATAAGGATGACAGAAGTACCACTTCCTATTGACAAAATTAGTCAGGGTATTCCGGAACAACGTGTAAAAGCTAGCAACATATCATACAGAAATACTCAAATTCTTTAGACTAAACTCTGAAAGGTTGGATTTATACCCACACTAACTGTCTGGCTGGAGTTACTGCATCAATTTCAGTAAATTAAATACAGCTCCTCAGAAATAAGCAGGGCATGCCTTTTTTGCAGTCTATTAATATCAGTCTTAAAACATTTGAGATTTTGGATTTAAAAGCATAATGCTACTGCAGGTATACAAGAAAATCATGGGGAAATGAAAACTTTTCCTTCAAGATGACATAATAAAGAAGTTTCTCCTTTAATTAACGAAGTAGAAAATATCCTATTTTATATATTCCAAAATTTCTTTCCCCACAAGGTACTTCAGGACAAATGACTTAACTTCATACATGAAGTATCTTTAAACTGTGAAGTATTTAAAAGAAAAATTTTGCAAAAGGCAATTTCTTTTACATGTCTACCTAAACTATTAACACAATAATGCTTGAAGTTCTAGTTTTCACATTAATTTTTATAGAGTCCAAGACTTAGGTGCCTCACAGCATTTTTAGAAATAGTGAGGAACTAGAAGTTCTTCTGAGCAAAATTGTTTGGCATATATGAAATTAAGGCACTTCTAGGTACATCTTAGAATGAGACATCCAAGTCCACTGTGTTAGAGAAACACTACACAGCACCACCAAAGCGTACCAGTAAGAGGAGGTTTATGTGAATGCAGACGGCAGGGTATGCTGACAATTAACTTGTGCTCTGGAACTGGAAGGACACCTTCAGATTTCCTATTGTATAAATCAAAACAAGGAAAGAAGTATGAGAATGAATGCCACCTAAGGTGATGTTGCAGCTTTCACAGAGCTACTTCAGATGAGAGAAAACACACAGAATGTTCATTCACTCGTACTTCAGCTAAGTCCAAGGGAAGTTAAATATTGCTCAGACATATAAAAGGGCAGTTTATGAAATCATTGAGGCTTTAGACAAAACCATTGAGAACAAACAACACAGTCATGTATCTTTTCATGTGTAGAAGAACAGCAGTCTCCCCAAAATGGCATCAGCCCATGCCAAGGACTTGTTGTCCAAGAGAACAAATCAGCAAAGGAAGTTCTGTTTATGAGACTTTTGTCCAAGCCAGTTCCTCCACACAGACAGATGTAAGGAACAGGTACACTCTCACTCCCTTATCCCAAAGCTAGTAAGGCTATCTTTAGGTCCACAATCAGCCAGAAGATGACACTGAGATTTTGGGACATTATACGGTATTATAAACAAGTGACATATACAAAAGGGATCCTAACATTCTCAAAAAGACATTTACCATTGTTCTGACATACCTTAAGGCTTCCTTTACATCTCCTTGAACTCTCCCCAGTACAAGAACTTCATAGGGCTTTTTGTGCAAAGAATCCAAAGGCAATACAAATTCTCCAGATTTAGTAATCTGACACAAAAGAGTTCAAAACACACAGAGGAAGATTTTCATATCCATTTCTTTCCAAGATGTTTTCTTTTATAAAAAGGAAGATACTGATAATACCATTCATTTCAAATATGGAAGCACATGTTAGTAAATGGAGAAGTTATTTAGAACAAAAGATGTCACAGCCTCCAAGAAAGCAAGAAAACAATTGAGAACTTACTTTTACCCAATGCCACTCAGCAAGTGTCTTCACCGACCACTGAGGATAAAGCTCATCCTTAACAAAATGTAAGTGCTTCTGCCTATTAGTCACCCATGTGACTACAAGACAATTTGGAGCAGCTAGTGCTGGGACAGGGATCTGCTTGATTTGCCATGAAGACAAGTGGCTGTACCTGTACACCAATACAGCGAAAAAGGAAGTTAGCACATACCAAACATAAAAACTGCAAAGCAACACAAACGGAGAAAGAAATTACACATACAAGACTTTCAAGAATTATCTCCTGGCAACTGAAGTCATAAAAATAGTTCAAGACTGACACCCAGTGGCCAAACCTGGATTTCGTATCAAATCATTAGTGTATGCACTTAAAGTTTCACTGAGCATAACCTCTAACTATGTATTTGCACTACTCCCGGAAATAAACCATGAATCTGATGAAGTCTAAAAACCCATGTTTCATTTAAGAACTTATCATACGTAGTCCAGTATTCTCATCTTTGTAACAGAACAAGGCTATTCAGTTAAAAGTAGCTTCTTAGTCAATGTAGTATTATTACTTCTTAAAATAAGTGCTCTCTAAAGGAAAACCACAAGCAAGTCATTTGCAAGTGCAAGGGCTACACTAATTTGACTGGCAAGTTAAGAGGATAATAATTTATCCACTTATTTGCACAAGTTATCAGTCTTTTTTTCAGTTACCAGTCATGGTGGAAGTTCTCTAGGTTATTCAAAACTGTTCTGCCCTATTCTGAGCTAACTGAACACAACACCCATGAACACAGTATGCTTTCCAGACTCTGTCCTGTTCTACCATTTTTCTCACAGTGCTATTCTACACTATTAGGAAGTTGTAATTCACGGAACCTACTCATTGGAGCATCAAAAATATCAGCACACTACCTACTGGAAACCAACAGCTATCATGTGGGAACCTACGACCCTATACAGTAAACAAAGATAAAATCCAAAACACCCTCTGGACTAATTTGTCTAGAGAAAAAACGATTCACGCAGATGTGAAATGCTTCACAACAATTAGCTGTCAACAGGGTAATTAAGAGTAGTGATTGCTCCTGCAGCTTTTGCCTTCATTTTATAAGGGAGAGAGGGTCTTGCTGGCTAACTTATGCTTATGAATGACTGCAATTTTCCTCTGAGTATCTGACAGAGTCAAGAAAGATATTTGAATGAGTTCAACTCAGAGTTTCTGTAAGTTTCTGTACAGCTTTCAAAATAAAGCCTATTAATCAGTCACTGCATCTTCAAACTATGTCTTCACAGAAAGCTTCAAAAGCTACAGTAGGCAGCAGTCTACAAAGTTGTAAGGTTCTATTTCCTGTCTGACCTTCTTTCACATGGATACAATTTATGGTAATCCATAGGGACTTCTATCCTATGAAGGCAATTCAAGAGGGCTCCACTGGCATAAGCCAGATATTACTCAGTGGTGAAGGAAGCCCATAAAAATTTAGGTTAATGACTTCATAAACTACAGTACTGAGAAAGTGCCTATTGACCTAGAGATTTTACTGCTGCATTATCACTTTCTTCTACCCATTAGACTGAAGCTCAAACTACAGCTCAAATTACCAAAAAAAAAAAACCAACCCAACAAAAATTTCCCCAAACAAAAAAAAACCTACCACCACTAAAATATCTAAACATTCTGGAAATACACGTTTATCTAGCTTTATGCCCACTGAAGTAACCCTATAGTAATTACAAATTAATAATCTGTATGATCTGGTCCTTGCAAAACAGCTGACGCTAGAGTTTCTTTATAGTTCTCAAGGGCTATCACACTCTCACCAACTAGGTAATTTAAGATCTATTTTTGTAAATATTTTGTATGCCAAGTATCCAAGCCATTTCAGTGAAATCCTCAAGACATTACACAGACTTGAAGATGAGCATATGAAAAAATATTTGCCAGTTTAAGCTACAGTCTCAGAGTTATATTGGTCTTGGATCGCATCAGTACATTAAAATGTTAATTACTCTTTGTAAGCTATGTAGGAAAAGTTTGTTTTATTTTACTATAAAATTTACCTGTTACTCCTTTTAACAGACTTGTTCTCCCAGGGCGGATCAATCACAATTACACCATATTTTTTCTTGTCTAGCAAGTGAAATGAAAAAAAAATAAAAGGTCAGTAAGTTAGCTTTAAAAAAAAAATGAGTCAAAACTGATATACACCAAAACTGCAATTTCTTCTGTGCTTTTCCAATAAGAAGTGAAAAGACTTTCGGTATGCTTTCTCTGAATTAAACGAATTGTACCCTTCAGAGATTTTTAGCCTTATTATCTAAGGAAAGGACTTTATGTAATCTGTGTCAGATCCCTCCAAGGAATTTTGAGCACCTTGAGGCTTTTCAGAAAAAAATGACAGAGTGCAAGTCTCCAAAACAAAAATTTTCCCCAAGTTTCTTAACAGAAACTACGTAATAAGGCATCCAGCTGAGTAAAAAACTGCAGCCCTGAACACAAGATTCCTGTTCCTCTTTGATCTTTCAGCAGGCCAATAGGGATATTCAGAGCCTCAAACCAGCCCTAGAGAACTGTGTTTTGCACTACTGGAGACTAAGAGAGACGGATAGCCAGACCTAGTATATAACGTGGGATTCAATGGAAAAGAGGAAAAGAATCACAGGAGGTTTCATTAGAGAAGATGGGTTTACTTCAGCTGGAGGAGAGACTAATACAGGACACATCTATGAAAAAACAGGACTCTCCAATTTTAATTTTTCCAAGTAACATATTTGTTCTTTCACCGAGTCTGATGGCAAGGACAATAGCCTTATCATTTGATGTTCGTTACACGTGCTTACTACATCTTTTTCCACTAACACTGGAGATGTTACCCGTAGAACAGACTGATCAGCAAGAATCACTTTTCCTTTGGCAGGTGAAAGGGAAGAAGGGAAGAACAATTATATAATCCAAATATATACTTATATACATAGCTTTGCATAGTGATAGCCAAGCTATAATGATCTTCCCTCTTTCCAACACCTAAAAACCGCTAACTAGCTAAATTCTGGGCTTCTTGCATAACAAGATCCTACTTCCTGCATGTCTGCCTATTAAAAGAACCCTAACAAAAATAAAACCAAAATAAAAACCACAAACAAAACAACATCTAAAACAATGAACATCTAAGTTACATATGATTCCTCCCTTCTCATACGCAACTAACAAATCTAAAATTACTGATTAGAAGGTTAAGCATCAATCCCCAGCTTTTGCTCACAGGCAACATCTTACCTATAAGACTGTCTGACAAAGACTAAGTGCTACTGATCACAATAATATTGAAAGTCAATTTGAAGGGTAAAGGAATGGTGAAACACAGTTAAGACTGGTGCATGCTGTCAGCTTAAGGCTGGGAACACTGGCTAGGAGAGCTTTTGATTCAGTTTTACACAAGAGTTAATACCCTCAGCTGTGAAATGCAGCAGCTGAGACATCAAGTCATGCTTGCTGATCCTGGTCTTGCTAAAGTGGTGTTCCTCTCCAGCTGGGTTCAGCAGCCTCTCAAACTTATCTTCCCTGGACCATACTGGGCTTTGTTCCACAATCAGTTTATGCCAATCAAACAAAGATTGTGCCACTGAACAGGAAGAGTCTTAGAGGAACTCTTCCTTTAAGGTGCACAACCTCATTCCCCTCCCATGGTCTAATCTAGCTAGAAACCAAGCCAGCAGGATCACCACCCTAGCAGCAGCATGGGCTTAGCTATATTAAAGCCTCATCCTGTGGGACAGGGACGCAGAAGCATAGCTAGTCCCTCTCTTACAGGGACTCAGAGCATGCTCGCAAACTGTCACATTTTGGCTGAGATTTTTAAAGGAGTCTCCTGGAGACAAATAATCCTCCCATTATATGATCTCCTAACCAATCAAGATTCCTTTGAAAACCCTCGTCTATTTGCATAAAGTTAGAAATACCAACAGCATTTCCTATCAGTGTGATGCTGTACACTAAAATCTCTTCACTGAGTTCCTGTTCATCTTGAAATTAACTACTCTTTTCAGGCAGGCAGTAAATTCTGACACCTGAAGATACTTACAGTTCAGCAGGGGCTGTAAACATGAAATATCAGATAAAAGGAAGCTGCTTTTTGGTGGCACCAAGTACTTCTGCCCCATTAACACAATTATCTTTGCACAATTTGAGCTGTTTTCTGTAACACACGAAAGCAGGTCGTGCTCTGGACTTGAGATTTCATCCTCTAGCATGTGTACAGCCTGAGGGTCACCTTCATTCACAGGTGGAAACTGCTTTGCCATTTCACATAATTCAGCCAAACCACAGACAACAGGAACATTATTCTTCTTGCAACTGAGTTCAGCAGTACTTTGGTGAAGAAATCCACTTTTGAATCCTTCTTGGACTAAATGCAAAGTGCCTTCCTGAATCAGCTTCTTGACCTGTATGGTCATAAAGAAACAAAGAGAAAAAAGAAATGAGCTTTCAAGTATCTACTTCACAGGATCACACAGGATCACAGGATATTCCAAGTTGGAAGGGACCCACAAGGATCATCTAGTCCAACTCCCAAGTGAATGCCCACATAGGGATTGAACCCACAACCCCAGAGCCATGGCACGCTCCATCCATCCAAGCCTCCCATTATCTAGACCATGTCACTGAGCTCCTCATCGAGTCTTCTCTTAAACACCTCCAGGGATGGTGACTCCACCACCTCCCTGGGCAGACCATTCCAATGAGAGATCACTCTCTCTGTGAAAAAGCTCTTCCTAACATCCAGTCTAAACCTCCCCTGGTGCAGCATAAGGCCATGTCCTCTTGTTCTGGTGCTGGCAGTCTGAGAGAAGAGATTCACACCCACCCGACTGCAACCTCCCTTCACGCAGCTGTAAACAGCAATGAGGTCACCTCTGAGCCTCCTCTTCTCCAGGCCAAACAACCCCAGCTACCACAGCTGCTCCCCACAGGGCTTGTTCTCCAGTCCTTTCACCATCCTTGATCATGGAATGAAACCAAAATCAAAACATTTTCAAACAGCAGGCAGGGAAAAGGATCCTTGCCAATTACAGAGATCATTAGCACAAAAGCTACAAGGGCACGGTCTAACCCCAGCTGACAACCAAGTACCACCACTCAGGTCTTCACTCACACCCTGTGCCCCCCACTCCCTAGGGGGCAGGAGAATCGAGGAAAAACTCATGGGCTGAGAAAAGATCAGCTTAATAACTGATACAAAATAAATTATTATCATTATTATTACTAAAAAGAGGAAGAGAGAGAAATACCACCCAAGAGAAACCACCGATACACAATACGACCCCTAAACACTCACTGACCGATGTCCAGTCCATCCCACAGTAGCAATCCGTAGCTCCTGGCCAAGTCCCCCTCTTTCTGCAGTAAGCATGGAATATCCCTTTGGCCAGTTTGGGTCACCTGTGCTGGCCATGTTCCCTCCCAGCTTCTTAAGTACCTGCTTGCTGGCAGAGCATAAGAAACTGAAAACTCCCTGACTTCAGGTAAGCACTACGTAACACACTGATGTTTTAGTTGCTGCTATCAATATCATCCTCATACTCAATCCAAAAAGCAGCACTGCCCAGCTACCAAGAAGAAAATTAGCTCCATCCCTGGCTGAAACCACACTAACTTCTGCTGTTGGTTTTTTTGATGAAGTTAGAATAATTACAACATAGAAGCCTGGAGAAAGAAAGTGAGAAACTCCTGAATGTGTGAAAAGACACAGTTTACAAAAATTTGTGATCCCGGCTTCGCCAAAATAAATCATACACAAACCTCCGAGACATCAAGCTTCCTCTCTTCATTTCTTCCCTTATTTCTTCCATCAAATTACTTTACTTTAGCTTTAAGGTTTTCATATTCATAAATCTGTTTAATGTTGAAATTCAAAGTTCTCTCCTTTAAGGTGATGCTACACATGCACTGCTTATTCACAAAAACAACCACAGGACCTATGCACTGTGTCATAACAAACTGTACATTTTTACTACAAGATTGTTGCCATGTAAAAGAAGAAAAACGTAGTCATCTAAATGTAATTCAAGAAGAACAGAACTAAACATAACTTCAGCACAGTGTCCTTATACATTAAAGAAGAGCTGAAACACTGTTTAAAATCACTCACATCCAGATCAACTAAGTTTATCCATAACAGTGAAAGATACTCTGTCAAAGCAGCTTCTAGCTCTTCACAATGTCTCAAATGCAATTTCACATTTACAGTCGGCCCTCTTGCACTTCGCGCCCCCCATATTGCGGCTTCACATCTTAGTGGCGTGATTTTACACACACAGAATACACACAGAATATTCTGAGTTGGAAGGGACCCACAAGGATCATCGAGTCCAACTCTTAACACTGTCTCCCTGGCGGGAATCGAACCCGGGTCTCCCACACGCCAGGTGGGGACACTTACCACTGTACTAAAGTGGATTTTTCAGCGGTTAAGGGGCCCCTTTTCACAACTGCGCATGCGCGACCTGGCACACATGAATATTCAATTAGGCAGTCATGAATATGCAAATCAACCCTGCCACCATACCACACCTGCCCCGAGGCAGCCACGGAGGTTCAGCTCGGGTGGAGCCAAGCTGGGTGTGCACTGTTCCCTCAGCAGCTCAGCTCTGCTCAAGTGCACACCGCGCCCCGGCTCCGCTCAAGCACACACCACCACCCCGCCCCGCTCTGCTCAAGGGGATTTACACACTCTCAGGTTAGACAAGGTGTCCAAGACCAGACACCATGTCTATCCTGAGTATGGAGAGACCAGGTCAACCCACCTGGAGAGACACCAGGACAGCGGCGTGGGTGGCTCCCCTGCACCCGTGTCCCCAACTGAGTGGAAAAGGGTGGGGTGGCCGTGAGCGCTGGGAAACACTGACACAAACACCAATACACAGCAGAGCAGTGCTGAAACAGTGCCGAAGCACCAGGGGGCCATGTGAGGGTGCAAGGCAAATTTGCATATTAATGAGCTGCCAATCAACGTGGACAGCGCGCTTCACAGGAGGGTCAAGACCCACTGTACCGTGGTATAGGAGACTCGACTATACCTACACAAAAGACCTTTTCTGTAACCACTTACTCAGTTAAGGACTGGAGAGCTTGACCTTTTCACTAATGGAACAAGCTACAAGAACAGAACTTGCTTGCAGCCATGCCCTGTACATGCCCAGAGTAAGGTATCATGTACTTAAAAATTATACTTTTGTTCCAACTTACCTTTGAATGGTATTCCAAAGCATCCAGCTCTCCTTGGTTGAACGCATGTTTCCTTTTACGTTTCTGCAGAATGAAAAAAAATAAAAATCCATATTATTCTGTAACAAAAGGAAAAAACTAAATATACCTAAATGCCTAGTGCAGTTTACCAACAAAAGAAAATTAACTAGACCGTCACGATTATATTTGTTGGTTTAGGCCTGCAACTCTTATTTTTCTTTTGTCCAGAAGGAACAGTACTAAACAATATTCAAAGTTAATTTCTGTTCTCTTTCCCAACTTGCTAATCTGCACAATCTTGACAGGAACTACAGTTTGAGCTCGTGTGCCTGACAGCCATCAATGTCAGAAGATTTTGTGAGCAGTCCTGCTTTTGAGTCACAGAATGCACATTTTACTGGCACAAGGGACACAAGAACATCCTCAGAAGTGCTCGCATCTTCTGTGCATCTTTGACTAGATTGTGGAAAAGTTCTTGCTCTTCTACACCTCGGAGGACTCAGGTATACAAAACAAAGTTAGTAGTACATTATTTATCATGGGATTAATGTAGTTTACTGTATTGCATAGCACATACCTTCCTAGCACCAGCAACAGAATTTTCAATGCCACTCTTTGTTCCTTCTTGGTGTTCCTCTTTGTTGCTGCTGGCTTTCATTTCTGTCAGACTTATCCCAGGGCAACCCGGACATAGCTGGTCCTCAGGAGATGCAACTATATGGGGCTTAGAAATGTCAAAGAACTCCTCTCGAAACACGTATCTCATTTTTCTTGGTTTACTTTCTGTTTCTATGGCATCTTCAGGGCAATGAGTAGGACCACTGCTTGATGAGGAGGTGGCAACAGAGGCATAAGTACCGTGACAGTCTTCAGTAGATGTGACAGAAGGACTGGGAGCAACACCACCAGGGTACACGAAGGAGTCACAGATTTCATAGCCACACTGGTTGATGAAGGCAAGATGATCCACAAGCCATCCCACTGTCAGACGATGTACCACAGACATCCCAACTTCTCTTTTCAGGAAGGGGAATCAAATTCCTGAAACCATAGCTTTCATCAACCTTACACACTTCCTGGAGCAAACTTCTCCTGTGGGAATTTTACAAGAAATTGCTTTTCAGAACTACCATTGTCTTAATAAAGTAGCACCTACCTTCAGACAGGCATTTCCACATGCACGCAGGACACACTGCAGAAACTTCTAGCTTCAGTTGTTTTCCCCGTTACGTCCATCCCCAGTTTCATCCCTATTAACACCTTTGTTTTGCTGTAAGCAAGCTTTATATAAGTTTTTATACTCTCATGCAGTATGCATTTACTCCAAGACAATTCTTTTAACAAGTTGGAAAACAGCACTGTGGCACAGTGATTATGTCTATGACTACGTGATGCGTGCATATATATACATGATATAGCGTATACATATTTACACATAATGTGCCAGATATAAACGCATATACACACACACACTATACCTGTGACACAGCAATTATGCGTATGACGATGGCTTGTGTACATGTACACCAGATATACACACATATACGTACTACATCTCACAGGATCACAGAATATTCTGAGCTGGAAGGGACTCACAAGAAACATCTTAAGCGGCGCCGCTGCCTCCCGGCACTGACCCCCGGCGGGAATCGAACCCGGGTCTCTAGGATACACACACACATACACACACACACACACACACACATTATACGTCTGTGCACACGCGCACTATACATACACACGCGTGCCGTACATACACACACATATGTACATATATACAGACACAGATGACTGTGACAGCGCTCGGGAGCAGTAACGGGCACAGTGCCAGGGGCAGCCGCGGCCCCAGCGCTGCCGAGCCCAGGCAGCGGTGTTCATCCCCGCGGGCACACAGGGGCGGAAAGCACAGACTTATCCCCAGGAAAAAAAAACTCCTTGCGGCCTGAGGGAAGCCCTGAGGCTCGTCCTGGTACGGCAGCACCTCCCTCCCCCCCCACGCACGCACACTCTCACTCACAGTGGGCGCCGCCATCTTGTTGTACGGCCGTGACCCGCGGATCCGCGCTTCGCTCCGTGTCCCGGCGCTCCGCAGTTACGTCATTTCTGGCGCGCGCTGCGTGACGTAGTGGGCGGGAGGGTTTGAAATCGAGCGGAGGCAGAGCGGCGGTAACGGCCGGGCTGGGGCTGCCCGGGCAGCGGCGGCAGAGACATTACAGACATCACGGCTGGCACTCCCTTGCTGCCGGTGGCGAGTACCTGGCTGGCCGCTGTCTCTCCCGGTTGCCCCCGGTATTGCTCAGAGGCGCTGTCAGGTAAGCGAGTGGGGCTCCGCCGCGCTTCCTACCCTTTTATCCCCGGCTGGCGTGCTGGTTCTGGCAAACTCTCCCCTCAAATCTCTGCTCTTACGGCAGCCTGGGTCGCGCAAGGAATGGTGTGGCCAGCACGCCTAAGGAAGGGATTGTCCCTTCAGTGCTCGGCGCTGGTGAGGCCGCTCCTCGAGTGCTCGGGGCAGCTCCGGGCCCCTCGGCTCAGGGCGGACGTGGAGGTGCCGGAGCAAAGCTGGTGAAGGGCCTGGAGCACAATTCTGACAGGGAGCGGCTGGAGGAGTTTACCCTGGACAGAAGGTGGCTCAGGTGTGGAGTTTATCTTCTCTACGACTGCCTGAAAGGAGGTTGTAGCCAGGTGGGGGTCGGTCTCTTCTCCCAGGCAACTAGTGACAGGAGTAATTTTGATCCCCAAGCTGAATTCCTTAGGAGGAATTTCTTCACAGAAAGAATGATCAGGCACTGAAATGGGCTGCCCAGGGAGGTGGTGGAGTCGCTGTCCCTGGAGATGCTTAAGGAAGGATTGGATAGAGCCGTGGTCTAGTTGACAAGGTGCTGTTTGGTCATATGTTGGACTTGATGATATCTGAGGTCTTTTCCAGTGTCATTGATTCTGTGATTTGGGAAACTAGTCACTGGGTATGTTTGTGAAAACAGCCTGTCTGCGCTGAGCACCTGTTAAAATGATGGAATACTGCAGCTTCTTCCTCAGAGCCAGTGAAGTCATAGATATGCTATCCTATGAATCATCATTTGCGAGCAGTGGAACTAGAAATTAAAAGAAACACGTTTATATGGATAATGTGTTTTGGTAAACAGAGGTAGAAGGTTGGCATTTTTTCCCAGAGTGAATTCTACTCATGTACTAGAAATACCCACTTCATGTCATTGTGGGGACATTGGTATTAATATTCTAGTTTCATTTATATTTTATGTACATAATCTGAAGAGAGCTATGATATTATCTCAGAATAGGTTTTCCAGTTACTGTGCTATGATACTGCAAGGTCTTTTGCAAAATGAATAAGCAGGCTGCAAATCAGTGTTTCAGGAGCAGATGAATGGCTGAAGTGCTGGAAACAGTAGTTGTGGCAGTGTAGCTTTCACAGAATTACAGAATACTATGAGTTGGAAGGGACCCACAAGGATCATCTAGTCCAACTCACCATCTAACGCCCGTACAGAGACCGAACGCACACCCCAGAGTGGTGAACATAAACCTAGTTCCCTCACAGGCGCACAGGCTACTCCGAGCCAGGAGAGACCCACAGGACCATCCAGCCCAACACCCCCCAGCTAGACCATGTCACTGAGCTCCTCATCCAGTCTTCTCTTAAACACCTCCAGGGACTGCGACTCCACCACCTCCCTGGGCAGTCCATTCCAATGAGCGATCACTCTCTTTGTGAAAAAACTCTTTCTACCATTCAGTCTAAACCTCCCCTGGCGTAGCTTAAGGCCATGTCCTCTCGTTTTGGTGTCGTCACCCTGAAAGAAGAGGTTCCTCCCAGCTGACTGAACTGAAAAATTTCACAAGCTGTTTTGCTTAGGGAACTTGTAGGTTAGAAATGACCAGACATAAAGAAAGGCAAAATAGTAGGTTTGGAACAAGCACTGACACTGTCATCAATAAAATATGTAGTTGATCTGCAAGACTGTGGCTGCTCCTATGTATTTCTGGAGTCTCACATAATAATCTTTTTCTTTTCTTTTTAGGGAATCCCATATTTCTGGAAACTCCATCACACTGTTTGACCCAATGTACAGGACCACTTGCTTATTCTGATCCTCCAGAAAATCACTGTGGCATTTAAAAAAAGTCAATATTCTTATATCCCGGGTTTTCTGATACTGAGACATTGTGGTTTGCAGTCCAGTCACAATGAGGCGAAGCTCAATTATTTCTGGAAGCAGCGGTCGGCAATCTATGATGGCACTGAGGGTGCAGGACAGCAACAAGATGGGTCTTCAAACACCTCAGATGTAAGTGTTGCTGATCATCTTGGTAAGAATAGGTACATAAAACTAATTCTGAAGAGATTTACTGTAGTGTGTCTGAATGTGTGATTAGTGTGTAACTGGGGGGAAATAATGGAAACAGTGAGAAGAAAGCTTCTTGCAGCCAAGGACATTTGAACAAGTGCTCCAGTTCTGCAAAAAGGCTTGCTTTAATCTTTTTGCATACTTGTGGCACACTTTAAATGGTAACATTTTTTCAAACGTATTTCTTAGGTGATGGCTGTGTGCATCTGTATATAAAATGTGTGCTTTTAAATCAGCTAGCAGAAATAGTTTTGATAGTGGACAAATAATACATTAAAATCAGTTAACTTATCTAAGATGCTGCTGTGATGAAGGTGCCGAGTCTTATATGAGTGTGTTTATAGCTCTTGCATGTGCAAAAGATCAACTAGCAGAAACTGTCACTTAAGTCCTTCTCCCTATTCCTCAGGAAGGACAGAGGTACTTTTGGGAAGCTGAGCATGAGCAAACCTACGCCTGCAACTTCTGAAAGAAAAACCAGCATTTTTGGGAAGAGGTATTGAAAACTTTCTGTCTCTGCACTGTAAATCAAAACAGTGATGCTCCCACAGAATTTTGACATTTTTCTCTCTTGACAGATTTTCATTATAGGGAATAATGGGTCTGAGGCCAGCAGACCTTCAGGTCTGCCTTTCTTCTCTTATTGATCACTAACCAATAGTGCTGTGGAGTGGGAATTGCTTTGGGAGCTGTCTTTTCTCTTGGGAATGATATGGACTGCAGACCTTATGAGCACCTCAATACATTTTCCTGTTTAAGGAAGAATGACATCTCTCAGAATGACTCTGCCTTAAGATACAAACCTTCCACAATTCTATAATCTTTCTGCTCAGTTCATGCTTTTCTGTGTTCTGATGTCTTGCCAGTATCCTCTTTCATAGGACTCGACTGTTGCAGAAGGCTATTCCTTTTGAATCTTCTAGTCTTTGTTTTCAGCCACCTTACATCATTTTATCTTCATCCTTGGGGTATTTTTCCGCTCTATGGAAGTTTATTTCTTTCAATAAAATGAAGGAAGTATCCATCTAGGATGCGGTAATCCCTCTGTTGAATGTGTGCGTTGTGGTTTCTGAGTTGATGATGTTTTTCCAATCAGAAATAAAGAGAGAACTTCAGGTATCACTTTGCATGAGAAACAGGAAAATAGCAATTGTAGTGACTTTATATGTAAAGAAGAGCTCTTTTAATGCTTTTGTCACAAGACCTGTCCTTACTGTTTGTCCTTAGAGCCAGTGGGGCTGGAGGGTCACGCAACAGTCAGTACGGTGTCTTTGGTACGGAAAAGATCAAGGACCCCAGGCCACTCCAAGAAAAGGCATTCATCCAACAATGTATCAAGCAGCTTTGTGAGGTAACATATTAATATATTCAGAATGTTTAGACACAAAATATAGTAATAAAAATATTGTTTTCTTGGTAGGGAGTTCAGGTGTTTCTCAGTGACTACTAACATGCCCCATTTCTTTTTCACAGTTTCTGGCTGAGAATGGTTATGCCCATAACGTTTCCCTGAAATCACTGCAGTCTCCATCAGTTAAGGACTTTTTAAAAATCTTCACTTTTATCTATGGATTTCTCTGCCCTTCTTATGAACTGGGTGATTCAAAATTTGAAGAGGAAATTCCGAAAAGTTTTAAAGAGCTTGGGTAAGATGATTATTGTTTGTCTGTTGGGCTAATTAGATAAGATCTTCCTTGACAACTGGGGAGAATGGATAGACTTCTTTATTCAGATGAGACTCTAAAAGTAGAGTGTTGTGATTCTTTTCTTTCACTTGTGTTTAGCCCTAGGCTTATTCTCCAATTTTCTGACTCTACTATGCATTTTGTATTTGAATTTGCAGAACCACAGGTTCTTGGAAGCCTGCAATGTAATGTGAAATTTAATTGATTATCTTTATATAAAACATTGAAAGACAAGTAGAGTTTTCCTTTACAGACGCTGCTGTTAGAATCCAAGAACTAAAAATTTCAAAATATTGGATCCAGTTAATTTAGTTTAAGATCATTTTTCCTGTAATTTCTCTCATTCTGCTTTCAAAGCAGCATGAGGTTTACTTCTAAATTTGTTCAGTAAGTGTTTGGAATTACTAATAACCCCCTGTGATTTCCAAGAAAGAAAATCCTTTGCCTGTTGATAATGAGTATGTTTCAGTCTCATTACACCAATGAGGTGTATTTTACTCCTGCAGATTTGAGCCTGTGATGGTGTCAAAGCACTAGGGCTCCTTAGATGAAGGGGTAAATCTGTTTTGTTCACTATTCAGTATTTCAATAAAATTGGTTTTTCACCTGTAACACTTGAAAAAGTTGATGTAGCTTGAAGTGTTGAAAATGTTAACAATCTTGGTGCAGCAGAATGTAATCCTGGATACAAAGATTTATTCTAATAACTTGCTTTAAGTTGTCTTTTTTGAGCTCAAGGAGTCATCTGGATGATACTCTTAATCATGTGATTTAGACGGTCCTATAAGGATCAGGGAGCTGGACTTGATTCTTATGGAACTCTCTTAAATCAAGATATTCAGTGAATCCAAGTGAGAAACCCATGATCATGGAATAAAATAGTGCTGTAAGAACTTGCCTTATTTCCTTTGATATACAGTATAAACAACTGAGTTTGTTCTTCCTTCTGTGCCTTCATCTACATAGAAAAATGTGCTGCTTTGTTTTCAAAATGTGCCACATTATTATCATCACTGTTTGCCACAGCTGTTAAAAATGTATTTTCCTTGGCCTTGCAGGTACCCCTTTGCTCTGTCAAAAAGCTCCCTGTACACAGTGGGAGCACCACACACATGGCCTCAGATTGTGACGGCTTTGGTTTGGTTAATTGATTGTGTCAAGGTAACATTTGTCTTAAATATTTCCGCTTGTGGGGTTGGAATGTTAATTTCAATACAAATCTTGTAACTGTTTTCTACAAATGTCCTTATTTGACCTTTATGTAAAGAAAAAGGTAGGTTATCTTACCTGTCATCTGGGAGCTAACCCTTAGCCTTACTTTTTAGTAATTTTTGAACTCAGCTTTTCAAGTTATACATGTTTTTTGATTATTTTTTTTTTAATGTATGCAGTGGACAAATTCGGGGGGGAGGGGGGAGGAAATGCCGACTTTTACATATATAAAATAAGAGAAATTAACATGAATCTTCAGTGATGATACTCATTATCTTCAGTGCAGATCTTGTGACATCTGCCATCCTCTCCTAAATTTGCAGTCTAAGGATGGAATTTTCAATTGCAATTATTAAAATGTCCTGGGATTGTTACACAGAGTGGAGAGTTTTGTGGGGTTTTGTGGTTGTGGGGTTTCTTTTTTTAGTTTTGGGGGGATTGTGTGTTCTGTTTGTTTGGTTTTTTTAATAGTAACTTTTGTAGCTGCCAACTCAGGTCTGAGTAATTTGGAATCTGTGACAGAAGTTCACCTCTGAGCTGGGCACACATGCAAATCCCATTCTTTCTGCTGAAAAGACACATTTGGCTTAGCAGGACAACTTGGCAGTGTTGAATGTTCAGGTCATACCTCTTCACCTCTGTGTTTAGTCAACTAAACACAGGCTCATCACAACCTGCTTGCTGAAATCTTAATCCAGTGATACTCTGCTTCTTATGATGAACATGAAATGAATATGAAAACTAAGGATATCTTCCCACTTGCTCTTTGTGCACCTGTGCCTTTCAGTTGTACGCTGCCATGAGGGAAAATGCACCATCATTTGATGAGGGACAGAACTGGGGAGGAGAGACTGATGATGGAATTGTACATAATAAGGTACAGTAAAAAGTAAATTATAATCCAGATTGTTCATCTCAATTTTGCCATATACTGTAAGGACACAATTTAAACATGACACAGTTTAAATTGTATATTCTGTCTTGGTTTATACTCACAGGGTTCTTTAGGAGTGTAGGACCCTTATATAAAGAGCCTGATTAATTAGTATGCTGAGCAGGCATCATGGCCAACCTCTTGGTGAAGACTAGATATTAAACTCAAATGCCTTATTCTCCAAGTAGCTACTGTTTCTACTCCCCTTGGTGCAGAAAGGGAATTATTATGCTATTTGTTTATAGTTTTAGTAGGGTTTCTGGTATATATTCTGGTATTGCCACTGAAGTCTTCTTAGGTTAACAGCAGTAGAGCATAAAGAGTGACTTAATTATAAATGTAGCAGCTTCTGCCAGTATCTACTCTGTTTACTGTATAAAAATTGATTGTAATTTTTTGTTTGAGCCACAATGAGTGGCAATGGAATTCAGGTGCTTAAAAGTCCAACAGCTTGCTTTCTTTCTAATTTATCATAGATTATTAGTACTACTCAGATTTAGCCTCAAGCTACGCCAGGGGAGGTTTAATCTCAATGTTAGGAAACGGTTTTTCACGGAGAGAGTAATTGCATATTGGAATGGGCTGCCCAGGGAGGTGGTGGAGTCGCCATCCCTGGAGGTGTTTAAGAGAAGACTGGACGAGGAGCTTAGTGACATGGTCTAGCTGGGGTGTGTAGGGCTGGATGTCCCTGGGTCCCTTCCGATTCTGTGGCTCGGAGTGGCCTGCTAGACTGTGAGGGATCTAGGTGGTGTTACGCTCTGGGATGTGCTCTCGGTCTCTGTACGGGTGTTAGGTGGTGAGTTGGACTAGATGATCCTTGTGGGTCCCTTCCAACTCATAATATTCTGTGTGTGATTCTGTGTGTGATTAATTCACAACAGGTGTTTAAAAGGGGTTGCATGATATGCTAAAACTTTTAATTGGAAAATTGCAAAAATCAAGTAATAATTTTGGACTAAGGTTACAGACCTGACAGCTGACAAGTAAAAATGCTTTTTAAATAGGTGCTTCTACAGTGATACACATACACAAATATTGATACGAAATTTACAGTTCAATTTCTTTAATTCTGGATCAGTTCTGTGAGGTCTGCATATTTCAATTTTAATGATCATATTTACTGTAGAGGTCTGTTAAACAGACCTACAGTTTCCATAAACTAGCCTGAGAGAAACCTATGCTTCAAGATAAAAAAATTATTAAATATTGTGTCCACTATCCTTGTTAAAAATCCCAGAAAAACATAGGAAGTATTTCCAGACCTTTCTTAATGTGGATAATAGATGCCTTCTCCTGTCTGAATATCAGCACTCTATGTTTACAGGTAGGAAAAGAGTTAAATTTTACAGAAGTACAGCCAAAACAGTGAAAGATCTTATTGTTGTCTGTTTAATTCCATTGATTGAGTAGATCTAGACTATCGAGATACTTTACAGCCCTTGAAATGAAAGTTCTTCCTTTTTTTCAGCTTTTCATGGACTATGCTGTGAAGTGCTATGAGCTTTTCATGAAAGGAAGAGATACTTTTGAAGAATTGGATGCAGAAGTGCAGTCAAAATTAAGCAAGTTTCCAAGTTTTAATTAAGTTTTTGATTGTGTTACTGGTCTCTTCTTAGTTTACAAGTCAAAATGGTCTGAGATAAGGGAACCTGAAATTCCCAAGTACCTCTATAAGTTCAGCTTGAGTCTCTCTTTTTTTTATATGCGCTGCTACTAATACAGAGGGATGGATCATGATCTGCTATCAGCTCTACCTGTGGTTTTTTGTGGCTTTGTGGAAGAAAACCAGTATAGAGGTCTTCAAATGCAAATTCTATGCAGATGACTCTTGTTTCTGCCTGACAAACTTCACAGTTTTTTAAAAAATGTTTTCAGATTATGCACATCTGACAAGTAAATTCAACTTTTGAAAGCTCTGAAAACAGTCTGCAAGAGTTCCAAGCTCTGTTGTTAGGGTTCCCATAAGTCATTCAGCATGTGTTTGTCTTCAGGGAGGTGGAAAATTGATTCACCTACAGAAATCCAAACAGAATTTGAGAACAAGGAAGAAAAGCATTTCTTACATTCTGTGCCCTCCTATGAAAAGCCAGACTAAGGACACTTCAGCTGCAAGCTGGAGCCATCATTTGGAGAGAAAACAAGCTACTAGGCTGTTACTAGATATTAGTAGGGGAAAATAATCATCCCATTGTTTGGCAAAGACTAAGGGGGAAGTAAGAGAAAAGATGTCTCCAGGACGGGCCAGTATGTGGACAAGAAAGGAATACAGAAGTCAGGCTACCTTGTGAATATGGAATAGGTGAAGCGTATTTAACAACCTCTATCCTGTAGTGTGGGCTGTAGGAGAGTTTGGAAATTCTTACCTCGTGGGAGTAGCTTTGAGTTCTTTTATGGCATGAGGACTAAGAAACTCACTTCTCACTTTTATTAGCTGTGTAATGAAAGGGGTGTTTAAATGGGTTTGTTGGTTGTTTTTTGGGTGTAAAATAATTTTTCAGATAATGGGTATTTATTTAATATGCTGAAGCTAAAGGTCAGATTAGGTGGTGATACTCACTGAGATTAATTTACAACCCCACCCTCTTTTCATCTCTCCCCCAGAGGATTTATTTAATATAGATGAATTCCAGATAGATGCTTTAGCAGCTGAAAACAAAAGACTTCATGAAGAGATTGCAAGAGTAGAAAAAGAAAAGGAAAGTGAGCCGGTTAGTAAATTCTCTATTTGTTTATATGCTAGAGTTCAGTTTTATATTATTGACCATTATTAAATGAAGATACTTACAATAAATGGAAAATTACTTTCAATGCTTTGAAATTTTAATTAGGCCAGGTTATTACAGACTCTATACCATTATAGCATAAGGCATTTTCTGTGGAGTCTTCAGTCACTATTTGTTTGATAATGTGCAGATATTTCCAGGTAAAAAAGGTCTTGTATTGACTGGTTATATCAATAAGATACTTAAATATTTTTTTCTGAACTTCAACACTATCTTTTCCAAATGTGTTGGTATTCAGCAGTAACAATACATTTTAGGGAAGGTATTTTGCTTGAAAAGCTTGATTGGGCTTTTAATACATCATGAGATTGAAAATGTGTTAGTGGCTGTACAGCTGGCAAATTGCGACTTCTGCCCACTGTCCAAAATGTGCTGTTTGTATTCAGCTTTCCTTGCCCTAATTTTATCTGCCCTTCATGTATTATTTTATTGAAGTTATGAATTACCTGTAGTAAGAACTTTCTCAATGCATTGCCTGATGCAAATCAGAGACTTGATGTGAAAGTGCATGAAACTTTTCAGTAGTCTTTGTTAATATTTTAAAGATGCTTAACTTGACTCAGCTATCACACAGATAAAAATTTATTAAATGTTATATTCATGCTATTGTTATTGATCTCTGTCTTGTCTGGAAAGTGAAGTCATTATTTCATATTAATCTAATCATGGTAGTTCTTTTCACCCATTTACTAGGATCGCAGAGTAACACTACGGAATCTGAAATCATCTCTTCAAGCAGATGTCCAGAAATACCAGGCTTATTTGACTAATCTGGAATCTCATATAGCCATTCTTGATCAAAAAATGAAAGGTGTTACTGACGAAATTGAGTTAGCAGGTAAGAAGGCCTTGGTCACAATTGGGATAGTGAAGCTAGAAATAATTTTAAGATAATTTTAATTCTCAGCTTCAGGACTGAGCGAGATACTTATTATATGAGACAGTTTCCAAATGCACTTCAAATCAAGAGATTTTTTTTTTTGCTAGTTTGCACACTAGAGGAATGAAATACAGATATTATTTACTTAGAGTATAGTATGTTTAGCAATATTATTTTTAACTACATGGGATCGTATTTTGCATCTGTTTCACAAATGTTTTGTGAACTTAGAATTGGAAGTAGAAGCAATGAAGCAGGAAAACGCCCGGCTCCAGCACATCTTTGACAATCAAAAGTACTCAGTTGCAGACATTGAGAGAATAAATCATGAGAGAAATGAATTGCAGCAAACCATTAACAAGCTGACTAAGGAAGTGGAAGCAGAGGAACATCAGTTGTGGAATGAAGAGCTAAAATATGCCAGGAATAAGGAGGCAGTAAGTGAAAACCCCACTGCACTGAGATGGCTGCCAGTTTGCATCATGCAAGCTTAAACTTGGGATTTGAACTACGTATTGCTAACATCTTTCCTAAGTAATCTAACAGCACCATAGATACCTCTTAACAGGCTACTAACACAACAAGGCTACTAACTAACAAGAATGGCCTCTTTACAACATCTCAAAAATGCTTTTTTCTTCCCCCTTTGTCTGTATTGAGAATAATGGAAATGTTGGGGGGGGGTTCTATATCATAAGGGATGTATCTAGAGTATGCACCACCATCACCTCTCACAGCTATAGCATTAAGAGCTTTGATAACATTTGCATGACATTACTTTGATAATACAAGAAATTTCAGGCTAATGTTCACATTTCATAGGAAGGAAATACAGTCCTATACCATGGTACCATGGTCTTATTCAGGTCCCGCAAAGCCCGCCTTCCATGTTCATTGGCAGCTCATTAATATGCACATTTGCCCTGCACCCTCAGATGGCTCCCCAGCACTGTTTTGGCACTGTGTTGCTGGGTATTGGTTGCCGCGGTGGCTGTGCCCGAGAGGGTGGGGAAGGGGCAGATTTGCATATTCATGAGTGTCTAATTGAATATTCATGCGTGCCAGGTCGCACATGTGCGGTTGCAAAAAGGGTTCCCCTTAACAGCTGAAAAATCATGCTGCTAAGATGTGAAGCCGCAATATGGGGAGCGCGAAGGGGAAGAGGGCTGACTAGTGCTTTGAATCAATATCATTGCATGTGTTGAGGGGCGGATTAGTCCCTTACACAGAGTTGCTAATATCTTTTAAGGGCCACGTTCAATTCCTTCAAACAGAAGGAAAATATGTAGTCCTGTAAGTGATGGGAATTAAAAGCTTCTGCTTTGCCAGATGGAGAAGTAAATAAAAGAATTTGAAATATATTTTGCATTTCACAAGGTTACCTTCATTTGATATTAACTTAAATTCCTTATGTGCAGGTATGAGGCACATAAAACTGGAAGAAATACTTAGGTTCTTTAGTGTTTCCAAACAAGTAGCACTCATTTATTAGAAATTAAAGCATTTAATGAGCTTTGTTTAGATTTATGCTCAGGTTAGTCCCATGTCGTTCTATCAAACTGTGTGGCATTTATTGTCAAAACCAAAGAGAGGTGGTGTATCAACATGATGACTGATCATTGAGTTAGGATTATTTTCAAGCATGTTTTTACTTCCTTATCAGCTAATCCTCAAAAAGCTGCGGCAGGAAAAAATGTAGCAGATGAATACAGAAAGCCCGTGTGAAACCATACACACTGAGAAGCCTTGCTGAGCAAACTCTGAAAGAATCATAAAGCAGCACTTAATCCAGCAAACTACTGGAATGTCATTACATACAGCTCTTAAATACTGTGTCATAACATGAATCATGTCCGTACAGAGCAACTCAGGACCTGTTTAAAGTACTATATGAATATTTTTTGCAAAGCTTTTCACTTCTAACTCTTACGTGGTTTTTGTCCTCTGAACAGATCGAAGTGCAACTGGCAGAATATCATAAACTGGCTCGAAAACTGAAATTAATTCCAGTAAGTGCTGAGAATTCCCAAGGCCACGACTTTGAGATTCAGTTTAATCCTGAGGCAGGACCAAATTGCCTAGTCAAATACAGAACTCAGATCAAGGTAAGTAGAGCCAACACTGAAGGCTTTGATTACCCCTCACAAAAAGATGTATTTCTTCGAAAATGTTGGAAAGGGGTCTCAGTCTCGCAATGAAACTGGGTTGAAAAGCTTGTGTTATGAGTTGCCATAACTACACTATACTATATGAAGGAAATTTGGTATTGGAGAATACAGCAGTATAAATAACTCAAATTGCATTAGCCAGATCTTCTTGTATGCATATTCCAGGCACCCCTTATGGAGATCATAAACCAGACAGAGGAAGAAATTAGGAAAGCTACTCAACGGAAAATGACCTTGGAAGATACTATGGAACAGGTGTGTGGGTTAATGAAGATTAGGACTAGGATACCAAGCATATTGCCTGCTTCTGCATGGGTGAAGTGTGGTGTATGACAGGCTGTTGCTTGCTTGGGTTCATTTTGGGGGGGGGTTGAGGATAGGTATAGGGGGGGAAGCTATTGGAAAATTGCTTTAATTGTGATGGAACCTAAAGGTTTTTGTAAGAATTGGGGTCTGTGTCTATTGTTTGAAATATAGTGTATTCCCTTCATTGAAGTTTATGCATTTTATATATATATTTGACCATAAACATTGGTAATATTTGTTTTAATAAGTTGCCCATTCCAGTTGGTTGGGTAACTTTCCATCACTCATAAATTATCACCAGCAAGATTTTTAGCAATGTTGATGTTTTTGCCCGTTATCCAAAACAAAGCACAATCCAGGCTGCTATAAAGCAAGTTAATGCCATCCCATCCTGGCCTAGATTAAATTTTTTCTGGGCTAACAGGTGTTGTTGGTGATGGCATGGATTTACATGTTGGAATTCCTTTTGAGTTTTGTTGCCTTTTCTACGTTTTCGTTCTAGGTGAATGTAATGGTAGTAGAGAAGAAAAGCAGTGTGAAAACGCTGACAGAAGCAGCTGAAAAGCTAGATGATCTTTACCATCAGAAGTTTAAGGTAGAACTTCCTCTAAGTTGATGACAACTTATCCTTAATGATACCATTATCCTTAATCTATGTATTTATATATAAGTTTGGGGTTGTGTTTTTGTTTGTTTGGATTTCTGTCCTTGGCTTTTTCCATCCCTCTTCTGGGATTTTTTCAGAAATAGTTGATTGACCTTTAGTGAATCAGTTTTCACTTTCTTGTAAGAGAATGTCATCATACTTCAGCAAATCCTGTAAATCATGAAGTACTACATCCACTAAAAAAAGCAGCAGCAATGATTCTCCTGACCTCGGGATGCTCAGACCATGTCCTAGGAGATTTTAGGAGTAACAGAATCTGCCCTGTCTAATTGATTTGTATATAATCAACACACTTACAGGTTTTAGTAAACATTTTTTATATTTTTTTATATTAGTAGCCTTAAAAACTAAGGCAAATATTGATTGACTGAAAGCACTTTGTGTTTTAATGGTGTGAAACTGTTGCTTGCTTCAGCTTCCTTCCCTAGCACAGGAGCAGTCCTTTTCTCACTTGTAGTTGAGCAACTAAACTGTTAACAACTAAGTGGCTGCTTCAGAAACAGAGCTACTTCACTGCTAATACCTACCGAAGTGGCTAAAACCAATTAATTTAGTTAATTGTTTTCAAAAAGACCTGAAACAGCTTTTGATCTATGCTGTTGTACATACTTTCTTCTAAAGGTAAACTCAAAATACACAGTCGCAACTGGATGTACATATATCATAAGACATAGTCATGTAATTTTTCAATTGCTATCCATATAACTGACGTATTAAAATTATCTTTCAAGAACAATGTTTCAACTGTCTACCACTATTCGCAGTATAGATAAGGCTGGAAAGGACCTCAAAGATCATCTAGTCCAACCTATAGTCCAACTAACCCAGCATCTACATCTAGGTCATATTGCTCAACACCTCATCCAGCCTCCCCTTGAACACGGAATCACAGAATATTCTGAGTTGGAAGGGACCCACAAGGATCATCGAGTCCAACTCTTAACACTGTCTCCCTGGTGGGAATCGAACCTGGGTCTCCCACACGCTGGGTGGGGACACTTACCACTGTACTAAAGTGGGGTTGGCAAGTCAATCACCTCTGTGGGCGACCCGTTCCAAATCTACATCGTTCTTTCAGTAAAAAACCTTTTCCTAATATCAAGTCTAAGTTTCCCCTGCTGAAGCTTAAGACTATGACCTCTCATTGTGACTCCAGAGACCAAGGAGAAAACACCAACCCCCACCTGACTACAACCTCCTTTTAGATAGTTATAGACAGCAATAAGGTCAGCAATAAGGCTCCTCTTTTCTAGGCTAAACAGTCCCAACTCGTTCAGCCTCTCCTCATAGGGCTTATCTTCCAGCCCCTTCACCATCCTAGTTGCCCTTCTCTGAACTTGTTCCAGCACCTCAACATCTTTCTTGAACTGAGGGGCCCAGAACTGGTTACAGTACTCGAGATGTGGTCTAGCCAGTGCCAGAATTGCATGCTGAGTTGACGGCAGAATTTTGTATGGTTTTGTGGATTTAATAGTACTAAATGTCATTCTCCTTGAAGAGATGATTCTTTAGAATTTGTAACTCTTTTTCAGACATAAATGGGAAAAGTAACTTTCTTACTCAAATGTAATTTTACATTTTTAACTTAGAAACAGTTCTTCATGATGTGCCATTTCTAAGCTATTTAGACAAATGTTAAATAACACTTTTTGAGATTAACTTTGAAGTAGAAATAGCTGCAATACAGACCTTTAAACATGGTTAAAGGAATAAAGAGGAGGTTAGGCTGATTCTGAGAGGAAGATGATACTGAAAATTCTTGAAAATTTGTTAGGGAGAGATGTTCTTGAAGGTTTTAATTAGTTCTGAACTTGTAGCTACTTTTGTTAATTCTATGCAATTTTTTCTCCTCTCTTCCTTATTACAGGAGGAAGAAGAGGAAGAGCAACGATATGCAAATGAACTGGAATTGTTAAAGAAGCATAAACAATTACTTGAGGGTGGTGTGAATGAAGGTCTCAGTGAAGCCACAAATGAATTGCATGATCTCCAACGACAGTAAGACCCATCACTTCAATGTTTGTCTAGTTTATTTCAGTTTTTAAGGATAAAGATATTCTCTTGAATCTTAACATCTTTCTTCTAAGTTGAGTGTTATTGTACAAATCTAACTTGGTTCAAGTTAATACTAACAGAAAAAAGTATGGCTAAACAAGACAATTAATCAGATTTGAAGTGACTGTTTTAAATGTCAGGAATCTTATAATTATGGACATGACTTTCTGAGTATCTTTACTTTTTAGATATCAAGTTGTTGTGCAAACAACAACAGAAGAGAGCAGAAAAGCTGGTGATAACTTGAGTCGTCTCTTAGAAGTGATTGGTACTCACGTGGTATCTGTAGGGGTAAGCTAAAATTTGATATTCAGAATTAAATCTCTCCAGAGACATTCGCAACTGTAGCTAGACACATGGAAATTAGAACTTGCTGTTTCCAACGAAGTATCAGTTATTTAGCTGCTGCACTGAGTCTGTGGATTCTAGTTAAATTTGTAGACAAAACTTCTGGTAAAAATAATCAGAATTGACCATTAAATTTCAGCAGTTACATCCTGTCAGGTTTAACCTGCTTCTGGTAGATGACTTTCAGAAAAGTACGTATACCTGAAATCACTTTAACCTGTGCAAGAACTGCTACAAATGCTTTAGCAGAATCAGTACAATAGAGACCAACGTAGACCTAATAAACTTTATGTAACTCTTTTCTAGAAATACCTTGATGAACAGAATGCGAAAATGGACAGAGACTATGAAGAATTCATGTCTGAAGATCTATTGTCAGATTTGACCAGAATTCTAGATAGTTATAAAAAGAAGGCCGAAGGTCTGTAATTACCAAAAAGAAGGTGAAAATTTTGCATGTCTGTGTGGTGTGGTGCATTGGTTTTAAGTGTAAGGAAGTATGTATTTACGAACTTAATTTTTCTTGTTGTCACAAATACATTGAAGAATTAAACAATATATTTGCATTTTTTTAAAAAAGGTTTTGCTTACACTTCCTACTTGCAATATCTTATACATGCTCACAAACTGTGACCGGACAAGTGTGGAACAACTGCATTTTGTTTTTTCTTTTTAATCAAATCATTTTCTAGGAACATCAGTAAAAACAAAAGTAGAGTTAACCTGTTAAAATAACAAGGCAGAGTGGACTTGAAGATGGAACCGCAACTGACAGCACAAATGCAGAGCCTACTGCCAACTTGAAATACTGCTACTGAAAAATAACTAGTGGATTTTGTAAACATGCAAGATTTCTAACTGCTAAGAGTTGTGCTTTCTTTCCTGGAATATGGTTTGTGCATTTCATAGAACACAAACGCTTTTAGGGCACATGCATGACAGCTCACATCGCTTCCCCAAGCCTTTCTTTTAGTAGCAAGACCAAATGTAAATGTCTTGTCTTCTGCTTGTTCAGTTAAGTAGCAAACTGCCCAGACAACCTTCTTACATGAGTAAAATCTTTTTTGAACAAAAACATCTGAAAAGATGATTAGCAGTTATATAGTGATCTTGTCAATAGTCTAGAAAAAGGAAGATAGTAGTAGGAAAACAAAGTTCTCGCTCTAGGTTCTTATAATTCCAGATGAAACCTCATTGAACTTGTTGCAGACGTGTGCCAGAGATAGCTCTAAATAGAACAACGTGATTTCTGGCTGTGTATTTAATCAGTCGTAGGTTTGGTTACCAACACTAAAATGGTCTAAAATGCATCTGCTTCTTGTTAGGCTAGTAGCACAGACTGTATTTGATTTTTCTTCCCCAGGAAAGTAGAAGTAAAATTAGAGTATGAGGAGCTCAAGTCCAAATACACTGAAGAAAATGTATGTGCTATTTGAAAATACATCTTGTAATCTATTCTGTATATAATTTTGTGTTTAAAAAAATAAAAAAAATAAACCCTAGCATTTATATCTTGGATAGTTTAGTTTACGATTGTATTGCCTCATAGAAGTATTGAAGTATTTAAGTGTTGGTTTTAAGAGTTCAGAGCTTGAACTGACTGATTCAAATAAACAAAGATAAAAACAACTTTGTGTTTGTTCAAAAGCTTTTAGGAGCTGACAGATAAAGGAAGTTGCTCCTTAATTCTATAATTGGGCACAATATTTGAATGAAACACAGATCCCCAGGATATAGGACAAAACTTAATTTGGACCATAGCACAGACTGTAAATAAAAACTGGATTGTCTCTAATGCTAGGTAGGCTATTTTTGCAGAATGCATTTAAAATTCCGTTTTTCTTAACACAGTGTGGGCATCTTCTGGCTCTGGTATGAGTGTTTTGTTTCAGATATTATAATGATGATATTATTTATGCTTCTGGTTTCCTGTTCTTTTGTGATACTCCACAAGTCTAACTTGACACCACTGAAAGTTTTCTGACAGGCGACTAGTTTTTCTACTTTCTTCTATTGTCCTCTTTGCTTTTACCTTTCCAAAGTCTTAGGGGTTTGGGATTTTTTCCTGTAACAGCCTAGTCCTTACTGAATCTCAGTTGCTTCTCTTTAAATGCTTTTTGCTTTTGTGATCTTACTGATATTTTTGTTGTCTAAAACAATACTCTTCTAGTTAAGAAACTGTGACCTGGAGAGGTTGTGCTCTCTGCTTCCTGATACCTATTTTCTCTGCTTCTCTGACTGATCTTGTCTTTATTAACATCTGCAGGTTCCTTGCCATGTGGAGTAGTCAGTTGACAGATTTGCAAGAACTAGTATAAACACAACGGTAATGGTATCAAGAATTGCAATCACAACAACCTTCCTTCTTGTACTGGCTGTTGTAATGTTCTGAAACTAAAGTAGTCTGAGTGATGAGGTGTAAGGTCCACAATGTGTTTTTGTCGTTGGGCTGAACTATTGGTCTGTACATCAGTTAAGCTCAATAGACTTTAGAAATGGCTCAGGTTCTATAAAAGGCTATGAGGATTTTTGTTGTAATAAAACACAAATGTGAACCAATGTATACTAGGTAATATATTTTCATAATTTAAAAACCGAGGCAATTTTTTAATCCTTGAGCATGGCTCCTGTGTGATATTGGAAATGAAGTAGTTATTTTTTTGTGTTCTGGAATATGGCTTTTAAATTTAGACAGTAGGCATTAGAACATAACAATTGCTCTTGATTTTCCTTCATTTCTTTTTTCTGTCAGATGTAAAGCCTTATTCAGAAGGTACCATGGCACCTACACATGTCAATAGTATGACTTGTAATAGTTATGACTTTGTAAACTTTTGCTTTTTTATGGATAGTTTCCTTGTTTACTGCTAGTGTACCTCTTGTACAGTGTCCTTAATGTGTTTTAAGTTTGGGCTTTTATACTCAATAAAATTTCTTAAGCCTGTTTCTACAAAGGATAGATTTTTACTGTGTGTATAGAAATCTGACATAAAAAAACCAATTAATTTGACTTTCCTAGTGCAACTAGCTACTCATCTTAGCAGCAGATACTAATTCCCTGGATGTCCTTGCTGTTAAATGTGCATTGTATAGAGGAACAATAAAATACAGTAACATCTTATTCCTATAAATTTTAGAGGAATAAAATTTGTCTTAATTTAAAAAAAAAAAATGGTTTTTTGAAAACTCTTAGAAGCATAGGGCCAAGCTACTTTGACAATGATTTATGTGGTACATGTCTGACATTAACCTTCCCAACCAGCCTTAAGCATTTAAAGACTATTTCCTTTATATGACCACTTTTTCAAACCCATCTGGCGTGTTGGTTTTCTTTTAAATTAACTATTAAAAGAGTAACACTTGGTACTGTAGAAGCATGGTAGCAACTCTGTCTCAAGCTTTGTTCTCTGCCCTCGAGTATGCTATTTTTCAAATTTTGTTGTCAGAAATTCTGTCAAGAACTTGATTGTTCATTGTTGGAGTGCTTCTTGAGTGCATCATATAGAATCCTTCAGGTTGGAAAGGGCTTCTACGTTCATCAAGTCCAACCAGCATTGCCAAGTCCACCACTAAGCCATGTCCCCAAGTGCCACACTGACATGACATTTATAAATATGTACCTCCAGCACTGGTGATTCAACCACTTTCCAAGGCAGCCAGTTCCAAAGCTTGAAAATCCTTTCTGTGAAAAGCTTTATCCTAATGCCCCATCTTGACCTTCCTGGTGCAACCTGAGTCTGCTAAAGCTTTAACTTTAGTGTCTCTTCAGCTCACGTGTATGGAGCTACTTGGACCCTTCTTGTGGGTTTTGCCAATGTAGAGTATTGCAAGTCTCTAGTTCTAAGCTGATAGCAACGTTCCCTGTGGTTCTATAATACTTCTACTGTTTTGTCTGCTTTGGCCTTTAATGGGAGTTCTTATCTCAGCTCAACTTTTGAAAATCCATGTATATATTTTGGAAAGAGTACAAAAGGAGGAAAGGTCTACAGCTGCAGACATTCCTTTTTTTATTAAGAGGAGGAACTCCCTCAGCTCCATAGCAAAAAGAAAAGACTGGTCTGTCATGCCAAGTGACTATGCAAAGCAAAGGAGACGTTGTGAGCACAAGGCTGCTGCTTTAATATTGCAAACCTTCATTTATCCTTTAGCATTAGGTAACCTTCCTCTTTTGGCAGTATAGAACAAGGAATTGACCTGGCTTTTCAATATTTGCACTCTACAGATTTTTGGCTGTGAAAGGGTTTCAGCATGATTAAATCATGTATTCAGTCTTACTCCTTGCAAAGTTCTCTGCCATATAGGGCTATTGTATCTTCATTAGTATTTTACTTTTTAGGTGCTTATTAAAAGTCTTTGATGGCATTCACTCCGTTTTAAGAAACAGGAGAAGTACAGAAGACTTGCAGCACCCTGTGTCCCTGCTAGATGAGAGACTATCGACGCCTTAGCCAATGTCCTATCTAAGGGAAGGGCAATGACATCTTCAGTCCCATATCATGGCAGAGACTGATCAATCAGCCTGATAAAACCCTTAACTTTGCAAACTTTTTTGGTAGAAATTGATCTGGTTTTTGAAGACATGAGAGATGCCAGGTCTGTTCTGCACTACTCCCCTCTAGTGACTGGACCTTTGTGCACGCCTGTTGTGGGGAGATGGCTAGGGGTAAAATCTGGAAGAAGCTGAGAAGTTATATTCACGTCTCTAAGGAAGTTATAACAGTATGGAAATTATAGGCTAAAATGGAGTTGCTGATCCCTGGACGGAAGGCAGTTGGCATGCTCCATGATGACTCCCTGTACGCTAGTAAGCACCTGCCAAGGGGGATGGAATAGAGGGTGGAGTGGAGTGGAGATACTGCAGCTAGGCTGCGTACAAATCCTTGCAGGGAGGGGAACTAGAGGGTACTTTGCAGCTGATAAACTGCATAATACCTGTCAACTGTGGTAGATGGGAATAGATGTTGTGCTGCTGTGGCAAATCTCTTAAGAAGAATGTGGTTCTGTTTAACATCTTTATTGATGATATGGACGGGGGAATTGAGTCCACCATTAGCAAGTTCACAGACAATATCAGCTTCGGGGCTGTCCTTGTTTGACCCTGGCTGGATG
Organism: Pitta sordida; assembly: GCA_013390025.1. Classification (NCBI taxonomy): domain Eukaryota; kingdom Metazoa; phylum Chordata; class Aves; order Passeriformes; family Pittidae; genus Pitta; species Pitta sordida. The sequence continues at coordinate 503 of WEKX01026830.1, read as the reverse complement.
CCAGAGACTCACTCACAACCTCTCCTGGAGGAGAAAAACTGGAAAATAAAACTGGTCACAGGCAAAAAAAGCAAAGCAAACTACAAGTAAAGAATATAAAGGGTTTATTTATTAACTAACAAGATCAGAACTGCGAAGGAAGCATCATTTAAAAGGCCATCTTTTCCCCCCCACCCCTCCTTCTCTTACAACTGATCTCATATTCCCTTTTTTCACCAGGANAGCCAGGACAGGGGCAAATGTTGAACTGCCAGAGGGTAGAAGGGCCTGTCAGAGGGACCTTGACAGGCTAGAGAGATGGGCAAATTCTAATAGGACGAGATTTAACAAGTCCAGATGCTGCGTTCTTAATTTTGGACGTAACAACCCCATGCATCACTATTGGCTGGGGGATGAGTGGCTGGAAAGTGGACAAAGGGAGAGAGATTTGGGAGTAATGGTTGACAAAAAATTTAATATGAGCTGCCAGTGTGCCTAGGTGACTAAGAGAGCCAATGGCATCC
>WEKX01026829.1:0-34735 GCA_013390025.1 Pitta sordida | reverse complement strand
GTGGGGGTGGGAGGGGGGAAAGAGGGAAAGGAAAAAAACGGCTAAAGCTTTTCTTCCGTAAACATGTAAAAAGAAACCTCTGACACCAAACCCAAGACAATATGTTTCTGGTGTCTGTACTTCTCTACTTAGTTGGAGTTTCCTAAACATTCCAGGCTTCTTGCCCAGGTATATTACATTTCTGTAATCTTGCTAAGAGATTGATGAAAATGTGAATAACCAAGGCCATGTTCATCATATACCAAAATCTTCTAGCCAGAAAGAAATGTCATTTTTTATTTTTTTTTTTTTTTTTACTACTTCACAAGCTCCCTATCAGTAAAGAAGTTAGGAGTACAGGTTAACTTAATTGGAAATTTTGTTACTCTTTGAGAACTGGAAACTACAATTGGGATGCAAATTCTTCAATTTTTTTATCTGTGATACTGGTGGATGAAAAAATTGATGCATCAGTCAGCAACACCTGTTTGAAGCCTGGAATGCCGGGCTGCATAAAAACAAGTCTTTCATTGTGCTGTTGTGAGACCTCACCTTGTATACCATATCCAGGTTTGGGGTCTTGGTGTCTCTATGCTTTCTTCTTCTGTTGTATGGTCCTCCAGGCAGGCCAGGTATATCCTGCTTCACTAAGACACTTTTTATTGTTCAGTACTGCTGTGTATCCAAAATGGAGTTCTGGAAATGAAATGGATGACTGTCATCCTCTTTCTAAATTAAGTCAACTACTTGTGCCATTGGTACAATTGCAGTTAGCACTGGCATGAGAACTTGAAATATTGTAACTTCTGAGCACTTTAACAGCTGTATATTTCTTTAGCTTTGCATTATAAGAGTTCTAGTTTGTATATGTGTATTCTGACAAATGTGGAGCAGTAAGAATGACTGAAAGATGTTATGAGGACAGAGTACCTAAGTCAGTTTAAATAATTATCTGCTATGTTTCCTCTTATTCTAGTATGAATTATGGTGAAAGTAGTTAACACATTTGAAACAAAATTGTAAAATCTTACAGGATTTTTAAGAACTGTTAATATGAAATAGTTGTTTAAATTGTCCTACCTTTTATTCATGTTCACAGTTCCAGATGCAAAATGTCTTCATATTTACATAAACATAAACCTTTCTATAATCCTTTAAAACTCTGTTCCATGTCTGCCTCCAGCTGATAGAGAAACCAGATATGGTCATAAATTATGTTTTAGTCTAGTTCAATGGTGAGCAGCTTTTCTGAGATTCCCAAGCAGATCCTGTAACCTTGAAAACCACTAAATACATTACCTATGCTTTGTACAGTTACAATGTGGACAAAGTCTCAAAATACTTGTGATTTCTTCTGTGATTCTGTGATTCTCCCCAGCCCTCTTTTCCCTTAAGAAAGGAAATGTGCTAGGCAGGCATGTCCATTCAGAAACTCCTGTGGATGCTGACATTTCTAGTATCTCATACTTGCCTCCTGAGCGCAGTCAAGTACATCCGTTGATGAACTACAGTGCCAGCTCTGGTCACAGGAGCTTTTCCAATATGGAAGTACACCAAGCTCTTTATGAGCTACACATAGCTTAAGAGCTACACGAGGCAGCCTCACCTTACAGCATAATGTGATAGGTTGAGCAGATCGCATCCCTAGGTAGGGAGAGAATACTCACATACCTGCATGTAGCAGCTAAGATGTCACAGGAGATGTAGTGAGAAAATAGCAAGAATATATGGTTCAAAGGATCTGTGAATCAAACTTCAAAGTATTATTCAATACTAATATTTCAGTTTGTCTAAATTAGTTTTAAAACTTCCAGCACAAACAGTTACTCAATTTCTCTATTCTGAATCCAGTGTGGTTCTTCATCTAAGCTTCTTCTTCATACAATCCTAAAATTCTCCTTTGCTCCTCATGGGGACAAACACTTGGGAAATATGGAAACAAACCAGATAAATATTATATTTAAATTTATGAAATGAGAAACAGTTTAAGCATTCTGATCTGCATGTGTAGAAACAGTGAATCACTGCTAAAACCCGTTTCTTCTTTAAAAAAAATGCATTTTTAAAACAGTTAATTAGATTTTATCAGTTACGTCTATTTCAGCTTCATTAGTGCTGTGGAGTTTAAAAAAGGACCAGTCACATCCCATCTGACATTATATGAATAACTCTGTAGTTTAGACACTTATCAGTGTCTGAGCGGCTGATGGAACATAGGCTCTCTCAGAAACTAGTTCAGGTTTAGTTGAGCTCCTAACTTAGTAATTTCATTTGGAGAACTTAAGTCAACTCAATTAGATCAGTACCAAAATACCATGTTTGTAACTTGAAGATCTGCATCCATTTTGTTTGCTTTTGTAAAGTATTCTGAAAGACAACTCTGATGAATGGTAGTCAAATTGAAAGACTGTTTTTCATCATGTAACCATGGCTTTCTAACATTTACTTTCTTCTTCATGTATGTCTCAGAGAAAAGTAGTGATTTAACCCCACACAACACTTATTAATCCCCACACAGTCTCTTGCTTTTCTTCCTTCTCTAGCAGTATGGGGAAGAGAATTGTAGAGGTGAGAAAACTCATGGGCTGAGACAAATACAGTTGATAAGGTAAAGCAAAAACAAAGTTAAAAAAGGAGTTCATTTACTAGTTCTCATTAACAGTCAGAGAGAGAAGGATTTCATCACACATAATAGTGACCTGGGAAGACAAATGCTGTAACTCCAAATGTCTCTCCTTCCGTCTTCTTTTCTGTATCTTTTGTCACTGAGCATGATGCCATATGGTATGGAATATCCTTTTGGTCAGGTGGGATCATCTGTCTCATCTGTATTCCATCCCAGCTTCTTGTGGCACCTCCAGCCTTCTTGCTGCCAGGGGTGTGTGAAAAGTAGAAAATACTTAAGTTTCACTCTGCAAAAAATAAAACATCAATGTGTTATTAACATCACTTTCATGACAAATCCAAAAAATAACCCTACACAAAATACTACAGAAAAGAATTAACCTTACCTCACCCAAAACCAGCACAAGGAGCTACTGGATTGTTATGCCTGACAGAGTGGTGGGCTTTTCTATTCCAACTAGGTCTTTCAGTGGGCTGAATAAAGAGTATTACCCCGGCTCAAAAATTACTTATATGAATGCTAAAGGTGTACTATATATTCTGCTTCAAAAGAAGAAAATTAATATTAAGAATAACTCACTGTTCTCTGTCAGGCTGTTATTTCTTATCAAAATGGTTTTCCACATATTAACAATGGCTCATGCTGAGAAAACAGTTTTGTATACAAAAGTATTTGCCTAGTGAGATTAAGGTTCATTTAACTAATGTTTTCCAGTGGTACTGGATTTAGTCAAGGCCGAAGGAATACTCTAGCAAATATCTATTCAGGCTGATTTTAGTAATTTTTTTTAAGTATGTTGCTTAAGAGAAAAAAAAAAGACAATATGTTTGTAGGCCTGCTGAAATAAAAAGTAATTATATTAATTGTGTTCAAGCCCTACATTTTCCTGTCACATTAGAGAAAGTCACAGTCATTATGATTCTCTCCTCCCATAAACCACAAAGTTGCCATAAGCAAAATAAGATAAATAGGAAATTTATCTGACAAATGCATGGTGAAATTTCTGTCTACCAAGTGCTTTTCAAAACAGAAATAAAAGCAACCTTGAAAGATAAATCTACAGAATTTGAAACAGCCATACAGAAATTGCCAAAATAATCTCCTGTATTGCCCAAAGCAAGACATAAATTAAAAAGCAATACACTATGAGTGTAATGGAGCATTTAACTTTCATGTTTCCATTCATCTCATGTAAACAGCTTGTACACTGCACCTCAGAGGAATAATTACAAAATAGTAGAATATTTAAATTATAAATATTAAGAGAGAAGAGAAACAGAAAACATTTTATTCTTATTTATATTAGTATTTTAAGATTTTTTTTGTAGTAAAAGAAGTTTGTAATTACTCTCTTTTCTAATTATCAACTTTCACAGGTTGAAAGCCCAAGGAATCAAAAAGGCTTTGGGCAAAATCAACAGGGGAGTTATGCATTCTGTCTGCTGAAAATAGATGTTAGCTTGTTGGTTGACATGATAGCAGTACTCTGTTCTTCCATATGGGACATAAATATTTCAAAAGAACTTGGGATTTCCAGTCCTAAAATCCCAAGGACAGAGTAGGTTCCAGAGTTGTTACTTGTTTTTTTCTGTAGAAGAGAAAATGAATTAAAGATAGATCCATACCCGTGATATGGTAAAATGGGCATCAAGGAATTTTTCAAATTCTGCTTCAAAAGATCGTTTCAACTGCTACAGTCTGATCTCTTCAGTAATCACATGAAACAACAAGCACTAAGAAATGCCAATAACATCGCTACTGTTTCTGCAAATCTGTTCCCTCACGTAAGTTCATTCTCTACTATACTACCAATACTTTTATACCTAACACTTGTCACTTACATTTAACAAATAGAATTGTAGAAGAATAAATGAAAACTGATATTTGAATTGCATTAGGGACATTAGGTGCAAGCAGACATTCAAATGAAGACATGAATATTGATGGTTAACTGAATAACGCGTTCAGCCTTTTCAACATAATCATGAACTGAGAAGCTTAACATAAAGTGCATGGCATCACAGAGATAAATTCACAGCATAAAATACACAAGAAGTACTTCAGGAAGAAGTCTGGGAGTTTTTTTTAGAAGTCTATGATATTTACTGAAAACAAATTCCTGCCATTAGAAGATGGCCCAACTAGGCAAAACCCTGAGAAACCTGGTCTGATTCCATAACTGACTCCATTTTTAGCTCCTTCCCAAAACCAACGTTTCTATGACCCTATCCTGTAATCTTAATTACAGATACGACTACTTTTTGTGAACTTATTTGTTTCGCCTTTGTTGAAATGGCTCATGACTGTATAGTAGAATCCAATATCAAACTATGTTTATTCATAGGAAGAGATACACACATGTCCACATAAATTAGAAGAAATTTGGTAAAAATGCATGAATAAAATTTTGAATTTTGCACTCATTTTCATTATAACTGAAAGTGAAAAATTTTAGGCCCTAAGCTTAAAGTGCATCTCCTATTTGTTAACAGTATGGTTATTCAAAAAATCAAAAATTTTGTTGGTTGCAAATAAGGTCAGGACAATTTTTCTCTCAAAAAAAATTTTTTTAAGTCCAGCTCTGAGCTAATTACTCAGGAGGTTAAGACTTTCACCTAATATGTACTAGATATAATAGATTCATATAAACTGTAGATGTAATTCCACCTGTTAGTCATAATGTGAAACTCCATATATGTCTGAATTTTTGATTATTATGTGCCCTTATAAGTTCACATACTGTTTTTGTGTATACACACATATCCTGATCTTGATAAAGTGAAACACATAACAGCTAAGTACAATGAAAACGAAAAAATTGGTCATTACTCCAATTAGTTTCCATGGCTGTTCAATGTCTTGTGATATACATACAGCTCATCAAATGCATCTCACCTTTCTGAAGCACAACTAGAAGAAAAAAAATGCCTGTACTTATCTGAAATATTTACACATACTGACAAATATAATAAGCAATAAGGAGAAGGTTTAATATGACACCCAAGCCTCTCGACTTGATGCCTGGGCTGTAGGCTGTACTGAGGTTAAGAATATTTTTTCCTCTTCTTTTTGAAGCTGTTTCACTATGTAGAAAATAATTAAAATTTATAGGATCAGAAAGAGTGCAAGCTTAGTTATAACTCAGTAGACTTCTGGTTCAGAATCTCACTTGAGAAAAGAGACCTGGATTCTGTTCTGTGTTCCAAAGACTATACATTTTACATGAGACAGACATGTATAAATAGCTTATGGAGAGCCTAGATCTTTCTCATCCCAAGTGAATACCTTAACCAGCTAACATTAGACCCATAATAACTGCTTGATTTTTCAGTGCCTTATATTGTAAGCATCTCACCCTCATGATAGCTAAACCTACAATCTCATGTTTAAAATGAACTCTTGCCATGTTTGCATCATATCATGCAGTAAAAAGAGAAAAAATTAATGAGTAGGTGTCATTTGAAGGGCTGGGGGGTGTGTGTGTGTGTGTGTGATTGCCTGACCCTTCAAGAGGGAAGATTCTCTCAACCCTTAATAATTTATTTGTCTGTCAATGTCCCCAGGAAATCAAAACTCTTTAAAACCAGATCAGTCTGTCAGCATTCTGTACTGGGGTGACCCTTCACTGAACAGATTCACAGACTGAACGATGTATTCAATTGTCCTTTCTGGGTGGGGCCCGAGCTAAGAGAGAAAGGAGACCCCTCAGCGAGTCTTCCCAACATGTTATGCACTGCTGGCAACTGTCAGCACTTTATTAAAAATAACTCTAACAGTGTTTGGAATAACTCTATTTATTAATATGAGTTGTGACAGGTTAATCAGGTTTGTCAGTCATCAGTGATAATGTCTATCTGCAAAAATACATTTAAAGCAACCTACCCATACCACAAAGCAAGTACAAAAAAAAGCCTTATTATAAAATACTGACTAATGTACTTATAGAGTAATACAAGCTTTAATCCTAAAAGCAGCATTTAATATACACAGAGTATGATTCTTACCCAACAAGCATCCCTGTGTGGTGGGAGGAAGACAGGTTCAGCCTGTTGACTGTCACAGTAGTTTCAGTGGAGTTTTCTGCTCCAAAATCCCCATATTTCCAACTTATTTTTATGCTACAGTCAGCCTTCTTGCACTTCGTGCCCCTCATATTATGGCTTCAGATATTGGTGGCATGAGTTTTCAGCGATGAAGGAGACCCCTTTGCGCAACTGTGCATGTGTGACCTGCTGCAGTGGCAGCGGTGGCGACTTCACTTCACTGCCGCCCCCTGGGCTCCGTCACTTCACCACCACCTCATCACAGTCACCACAGCAACTGATACACAGCAACACAGTGTTGAAACAGCGCCAGGGATCGTCTGAGGGTGCAGGGCAAAGTTGCATATTAATGAGCTGCCATTCAATGTGGAAGTAGGGCTTCACGGAGTCCGATTAAGACCATGGGTCCGCAATATAGGAGACCCGACCATATTTCTTTAGGTTTTAGGTGGATCTTGAGTGACTCTATTCATAAGTGCTTAACTGAGTAGTTGTTTTTGGCACCTATCTCCCTTACTGGACAGATACAGTACGGTATTTGAACTTCAAAGCAACACCATCCTCCCCTCACTGAAGGATATTTATGGAAGGAGGCCGCAGTGCCTCAGCACTACTCCTCTTACTGTTGCATCCCCCATAGCAGTGTTTGGGGTACCTTTGTGTCAAGTTGACCATTTCTGTCCATGGAACAAAAGCCACTTTTACCCTCTAATGTAATTTTTTACCCTCTTCTGTAACTTTTAACCCATCCATCATTCCATAGTAGGGTAACTAGGATATGAGGCATGCTACATAGCCATTAATTATCTATTGAAGAGATCTCTTGTCCTTTTATGACATAGAAGAATAGAGCGTTCTCTTAGAGATATTTCTACTCTGCTCACTTCAGGTAGATTCAGCCACTTCCAGCTGAAAGTTCTAGGATGATTAATTTACTAAAAACAAGTTAAATATTAATAATATTTACAATTTAGATTAGAAAATCTGAAAGAAATGTTTTGCAATTTATTGTTTGTTATTTTCATGCAGATTATTATGTAATGGTTTAATTATTTGTTAGACTCTAGATGTCATTGATTACATCTGTTACTGCGTGAGGCAGCATATTCATTCTCTTCTTGAAGCTTTGGCATTATGTTTCTGTGACTGAGCAATAAAACCCTAAAATAGAAGAAGTCTTAGAGGAGGTAAGCAAGTATGATGTGTTCATGAAAGTCAGAAAATTATGTGGGGTGTGGCTGACCACAGGTCTTGCAAGAAATCTGACTTTATCTCATCACAAAAAGGCCAGGAGTGACCTTTACTTTAGATGGACAGTTATCAGCAATTGAGTGGATCTGCTGGTGGCGTAAATGAACTCACAGGTTCACATTCAACTAGGTGTATTAGGAACAGTGTGGTCAGTCGGCCTAGGGAAGTTATCCTTCCCCTGTACTAGGCACTAGTCAGACCACATCTTGAGTACTGTGTGCAGTTCTGGGCTCCCCAGTTTAAGAGGGATGTTGAGCTGCTTGAGAGGGTCCAGAGAAGGGTGACAAAGATGGTGAAGGGACTGGAGGACAAGCCCTATGGGGAGCGACTACGGGAACTGGGGTTGTTCAACCTGGAGAAGAGGAGGCTCAGAGGCGACCTAATTGCTGTTTGAAATTACCTGAGGGGAGGTTGCCGTCAGGTGGGTGAGGATCTCTTCTCTCAGGCTGACAACACCAGAACAAGATAACATGGTCTCAAGCTACGCTGGGGGAGGTTTAGACTGGATATTAGGAAGAGGTTTTTCACAGAGTGATAGCTCATTGGAATCGTCTGCCCAGGGAGGTGGTGGAGTCACCATCCCAGGAGGTGTTTAAGAGAAGACTGGATGAGGAGCTCAGTGACATTGTCTAGTTGCTGGGGAGTTGGACTAGATGATTCTGAGGGTCCCTGCCAACTCAGAATAACCTGTGAACCTGTGAGTTTGAATGTTTCCCTGAGTTAGCCAGATCAGCATGGGGGTAGTGAATCCATGGCTCAGCTAAACATAGAATATGAAACAAGACAACTGTTAAAAGAGTTTAAAAGACAGCAATAACTTTTAGCTGACTTCAACACACTTCCTTCCTGGTGTTGGGGAATTCCCAGCATCCTGACAATGAGTATATTATAAAGAATGATAATACTGATCTCATTGGTGGTGTGATTCAACTGTGTACTGATATTGCTTTTTTTGCTAAATTTAATGTACTTTTTTATTACTTTATGCCTTATATTTTTTATCATTCTGATGAAGCAGAAATCCTATGCAATATCAGCTGTCTTCTAATAAGTAAATTTGATATTAATTATTAGACATTCTAGATGCCGAATATATAATATATAATACAACCTGGTCAGAGTTTGATACTCTGAAAATTTCCTAGAAGAATTTCCAAAGTCCAGTCTTATTCCCATTAAAGATTTCCTTGTTCCATCAATAAATGTCATTTTTTAATAAATTCACAACTATGTTAAAATATTTCTTATTCATTTTTTCTGTATATCCTGAAAGTATGTTTATTTAATTCAGCTTCTATGTACATCACAAGGTTGTTTCCCACAGATTCTTTAATAAAGTAATTAAAGTGGTTTTGGTGGGTTTTTTTGTTTATTTTTTTATGTTTGGTTTCTTGATAGAATGTATGCATCACACATTTCCCCAGATATCTACAAACATATGTGAGTCAGAAGTTGTTCAAGCAGAACTTTCGTATTACTATTCCCACTTTGAAATCCAGTTTCTTATTCTGCAGTCTATGTCCATGGAATGGACAAAATTACTAGCTTGCATAGCTTCTTGAAGATGGAGCAAAACTCGGCACATTTTCAGGCTATAGTTTGATTTCCTCAATATGTTTTTGGTTATTAAAAGTAAAAAGTAGGAAGGTGCAGGATCAAATTCTGGTGCCAGATTTGCTCCTTTGTCTTCCACGCTTTGGAACACACTTTAGCTAATGAACCAAACATCCTCATGACAGCAAAAGGGGATAGGGCAGGTATCAAAAGGATTATTGTCTGTAATTAAACCACTGATAGATGATTTGGGTTCCAATGCACACAAGCCCTTTTTTCTTCTTATGATAGTCTCTCATTCTGATTCAAAACCATAGTTTTTATTCCTCTTAATACTTAATGGTTTCTTGATTTTTCTGGTTTCATTCTACAGAACCAAAAATCCCTAAAGTTAGCATGTCACTGCTTGTGAAATCTTTTATTGTGGATGTGGAAATGAACACGTGATGGTGTAAGAAGGATGACCATTGTATTTGTATAGTCATTAATAGCACACTAATATTCATTTCAGTGTAAGGTGTTACTCCCCTACCCTTGCTCACAGTGACATATGGAAGTAGTCTTACTGAGCCTGAGACAATTATTCTGTGTGAAGAAAGTAGAAAAAAATCAAGATGGCATCTCACTTTCAGCATCACAGCTGTTCTCACTTCTTGTTCTACTTTGTAGCTAGATCACTGAGAAAAGCAAATACACCTTTGTCTTATTTCTGCACTAAGTAAATGTCATAGCAACCCACTAGCGGTGACAAGGTTCTCATTTTTAAATATCAACTATTTTACCCTTTCTCTTACATCAACACTTTTCCCATGATTTAAGCCATAGAAATCAATGTCCTTTGTTTCAGACTACATGCAATCACAGCATATGATTTTTCAAAAATAATAAAAGGATACAAATAACTAATTTTATTCTGATTACACAGTTCTGTTGGCCACCGTTTTTGAAGAAGTTATGCATTTCTATAGAACATGACACCTGCATTCTCAGTACTTAATCTTCTTAAACAGGTTCTGAATAGAGAATTGTTACTTGTGGTCAAATTTATTTAAAAATTAGTGTGAGTGTTTCTGTGGACTCTTGGAGCTACTTTTTAAATAACATCATAATTTGACCCTTTGAAATAGGCACAAAAATATGTTGAAATCAGTGGTAAAAGCCTTTCTTCTGTTAACTTAATAGACTTGGATCAGATGATTAGAGTAAAAGTGTTTAACTTTTTTTTTCATTCATTTCATTTTCATTCATTCATTTTTTTCATTGAAATGAAAACTGAATATCCTAAAGATGTAGAAATAATCTTTATTTACCTAACTCTCAAAAGTATCTGGAAAAATCTTGGTGCATTTTTAGGATCCCAAATATTTCTATATGTTAATGTTAAAACTAATCAGAAGTTGCCGTGTGCTACCTTCCTTCCCAATATTATTTTGAAGTTTCAAAATGAAGCTTGTCTCTCTATAAATGCATCATCAAGTCCAGGGCATTAGGCACTAATTGTCAAAGCTGTCATGCTGGATACCCATACAAATATCCTGACACTCGCTTGCTTCAGAAGCTAGTAAAGCTTTCATTGATTGCTGTAGAATAGTTACACAGAGTAAGAAGATTTTCCTGAATTTTCTCTTCACTTTTTTACAAAATTGGTTCTAAAATGAAGGAAGCAGTGTTAAATTACCATCTGCCTTTGGCTGCAGAAAACCTGAGTACATTTATTTTCATCTACGTGTTACTCCAACAAAGTAATAAGTGGTTATAGAGAAAGGTGACAACGTAACTTAATAGTCACACAGCACAGATACATGCTGTTCTGTAGTTTCTGACAGATTGAATTGTTGGATAGAATTAAGTTGATGGAAAAAAGCAAAGGGATGGGTTAGGAGTTCAGGATTCTTGCTGTGTGCACTACATTCTTATGGAATTATGCTAAAAGCTGATTTCAAAAACTACATTAAATTTCTTCCAATCAAAACATAACTAATAAATCATATAATGTGAGGTAGTACAAAAGAGCATCTTTGACTTCAGCAAATTGTGATAAAGTAACCTGTGCACAGTGTTGCAACATGTTGATAAACAAAACACTTCCCAATTATTTCTATCAATATTACCTTACGTAAACTTCTTTACAGACAAAAGTAAAGCCTAAATGTATGTTGTGTGGGAATTTGTTTTACTTTTGTCTAACATAATTAATAAATAGTAATATTGGTCCTTGGTGAAAGGGTCCTCATTCCTGTCATGTGAACATAATTATCTGCTCTTAAGAGGTAAAGCAATCTGTTTTCTAGTTGTCTACATGTGCTTAAATTTATGAATTAGTAAAGACGCTCTTTAAGTATGCTTTGTTGTCAAACAGATTTAGTCTTTATTTTTCTAATTCACCTCTGTCATTTTCTAACTCATATTTGTCATTGATCATGTGTTAAGGAAATATGTACTATGAATGTGCAAAGACAACTTATGAAAATCTGTTCAAATTCTTGGCGTGATGCAAAGTAAACAAGAATAATAACATGAGTCAGCAGTATGTGCAGGCGGCCAAGAGGGCCAATGGTATCCTGGCCTGCATCAAGAATGGAGTGGCTGGTAGGTCAAGGGATGTCGAGGCTAGCTGCTGGACTGCTTGCAATTTACCCCTTATCAACATAGAAGAAATAGACCTTGATAGCATCCCGGTGTACCCTTGAGAAGAGAGCTTGGCAGAAAAATCCACTTTAGTACAGTGGCAAGTGTCCCCACCTGTCATGTGGGAGACCCAGGTTCGATTCCCACCAGGGAGACAGTGTTAAGAGTTGGACTCAATGATCCTTGTGAGTCCCTTCCAACTCAGAATATTCTGTGAAGTTTAAGCTAAGGTATGCAAACAAACAACTGCTGCAGAACTTTNGAGCTGGGTCTGTTTAGCCTAGAAAAGAGGAGGCTCAGGGGTGACCTTATCACTGTGTATAACTATCTAAAAGGAGGTTATAGTCAGGTAGAGGTCAGTCTTTTCTCCCTGGCCACTGGAGACAGGATGAGAGGTCACAGTCTTAAGCTTCAGCAGGGGAGGTTTAGACTTGATATTAGAAAAGGGCTTTTCACTGAAACAGTGATGCGATTTTGGAAGGTGCTGCCCACAGAGGTGGTTGAATCGCCGTCCCTGGAGGTGTTCAAGGGTAGGCTGGACAAGGTGCTGAATAATATGATCTAGATGTTAGATGTTAGGTTTAGTTGGATTATAGGCTGGACTAGATGATCCTCAAGGTCTTTTCCGACCTTATCAACACTGTGATACTGTAATATTACATACCATATAACATCGTGCTCAGTATATAAAGCTAAGGGTAAGAATGAAGAAGGAGGGGATTTTTTGACTAATGGCATTTGTCTTCCCAAGTCACAGTTACATGTGATGGAGCCCTGCTCTTCTGGGAATGGCAGAACACCTGCTTGCCCATGGGAAGCAATGAAAGAATTTGCAAGCAAGCATAGTTTATGCTTTTGCTATTAAACTGTCTTTATCTCAATTAATGAGTTTACTAACTTCTACCCTTATGATTCTCTCCCTGATCCCACTGGCAAAGGAGTGAACAGGCAGCTGTGTGCTACTTGATTGCTGGCTGGGGTTAAACCACAACACTACTAAAAATATTAAAATAATCAAACCTACAAAATATATGTAATATAAAGCTTGAACAAACATGAAATAAAATATTTTGACCAGTACATATTTTAAATATACAATTATTTTTGCTCTTTTCAGAAATAAAATTTGAGAACCAACAAAAAAGCATAAGCAATTAAAAAATTCGGTTTTAGCTCTATATGGAAGAAAGACCACTTTATAATATTTGTCTGTTCCACATGGCTCCGTGGTTCTTAAATCTTTGACCTATCAACTTAGGAGAAAATATAAATGAAGAAGTAGAATAATCACATATTTTCTTTTATAGCAGAAATAATGACTTAAAGACCTTGAAGGTATAGTACTTTCATTCATTACAGTGGAATCAAGGAGTATGAGGCTGCCATAATAGCAGATAAATTAAGGTTTACAGTATGCCATTGTTAAAAAACAGCTGCAGTCAAAGAATCTAGTAAAAGAGTATCTTTGTCAAATGAATGGCATCCCTGGAATTTCTTGACAGATATTCAAACTCATAAAAAGAAAAAAGAATAGAAAAAGACTGTACAGAAGCTATAACCAACGTGTCAAAGTTACAAAGCAGTAACTATCATCTCTACTGTGGAAGAAAATGTGGGCATAAAAGCAACTTTCATTTGCTCATAAATTCAGAAATATGTTTTGTACAACAAATATTTAAAGAAGTAATATCATCTTCCTCTGTTATACACCTTGAGATGTTCTGATGAGAACTGCTGTTAGAAGAGGTAAGCATTGTAACTTGACAGCTACAAATGAGAAGAATGACTGGACTCCAAGGTTTTATAAGGTATTTGAACTCATGTGCCAGGTTATAAATGACAACTGAAGCTCCAAAAGATCCAAAATTTCAAGTATTTTTGTCATATACTTGTGAAAAGTTATCATAAATCTTAAAATAACCAAAGAGCTTGAATTCCAGGAGTGAGTTCTGCAAAATTATGGTAGATTCTGTTTCTATCATGCTTAACAGATTTAACAGAGAAGGAGTCCTTCTCCACAACTGTGGTCCCTTACTGTTACTGGAGCTATGACCCAGTTATAACCATTAGCAAACACACTTAGCACAGCTTAGTTAATGGGGTGCCAGACTGCTATCTTTCATGTTCCAGCAAGATCTAACAGTTAAGACTACTACCATTGCTCCTATTTCTCATTTTATTTCATACATTATGCTGAATTATCCTTAAGGTTTTCTCAGAAACTGTGAAGGTTTTTTGCAACACTTTTTTCAATAGTCTTTAGTTGTACAGAAATCACTAAGATTACCTATGCTATTTAAGAGTGCTTAAAGTATTCAATTTAGTAACATGACAGAGAAAATAATATTTAGCCTGGGTAAACTTAGAGCTAGATATCAGGATTATTTTAACTTAATTTGTAATGATTCTTGCCAGTCCTCAGAATGATTACTTAATTCAAGTGTATCAGTAAACATTAGGATGTATTTAAAATAATGCATATGACTTCAGAGGTTATAGATGTCATATCGATTCTCTGGTTTGCAGTATGGTTTTTTCACTCCTTGACTTCTGACATTTATATATTTAGATATACACTGTATAACAAATTAACAAATAATTTTTCTCATGAATTTTCAATTACATTGATATTTGTAGATGAAATGCATTGTAACCAAGATTTTTAATATATTTCCACAGCTTAAAAAGAAATTATTACTGTAAATATTTCTATTAAGAAATTTATTTATATTTGGTATTTTGAACTGATCCTTATTGGACCGACCATTATTCTACTAGAAGACTATTTTCTTAAAAAAACACAGTCAAATTTCCTAATTCTTTATGAATCCAGGCAGTCGTGCCACCATAATAGATTGTATTCCTGTCAGACCTAACAAGCTAAGCAGATTCAGGTTGAATTAGTAGTTGAATTGGAGACCTCTAGGGAACATTTCAGTGTTGCAGCAAGTTTTTTAGTGCTACTGACTCAGTGGGAGACATTCTTCTACTTGAGTTAGTACTGAACTAATGCCACAGCAAGGGAATTCTATAAGACACTATAATTAGGATGCAGAAGGATGGATTGCTCAGAAATAGAGAATGGAAGACAATCTGACCAATGCAACTGCAAGTGTATTAATGTATGAGAGAAGAAAAGCAACTGGAAAGGGAACAAATTCCTGTTTTTATCAGGAAAATAAAGGAAAATATTAACAAAAAATATAAAAATTATCTCATGATTCGAGATCAAAATATAAAAGCAACAGAAAGCTCATTTGATGTGATGAGCATAAGATCATTTTACTGAGGCATATGATGAATTTCCAAGAGCATGGAAAGGAAAAAGAGATAGTTAAAAAAGAGAGAGAGGAAATTAACTCCCAGTCAGTTTTAGCTGATATGTTGCTCATTATACTTTAAAAATTACCTTCAACAGAAGTAGTCTTCCAGAGGTCTTTACACAATCAGAAATGACAAAACATTCTGCTATAAAATTCTTAATGCACAATGCAATTATAAATATTTTTTAAAACCCCATTGAAGTAAAGTATTTAAATTCTATGGAAAAGCTAATCTTTCTTAAGTATTGGGGCACGAAATTAAAAAAAAAAAATATTTTCATTCATGGCTTCTCTTTCATAGGGCAAAAAGTCACAGGTTCACACGTTCACAGGATATTCCAACTTGGAAGGGACCTACAAGGATCATCTAGTCCAACTCCCAAATGAATGCCCACACAGATCAAACCCACAACCCTGGAGCCATGGGCAACATGCTCCATCCTTCCAAGTCTCCATTGTCTAGACCATGCCTCTGAGTTCCTCATCCAGTCTTTTCTTAAAAACCTCCAAGGATGGCAACTCCACCACCTCCCTGGGCAGACCATTACAGTGAGGGATCACTCTCTTGGTGAAAAAGCTCTTCCTAATATCCAATCTAAACCTCCCCTGGTGTAGCTTAAGGCCATGACCTCTTTTTCTGGTGCTGGCAAACTGAGAGAAGAGATTTACATCCACCCGACTGCAACCTCCCTTCAGGTAGTTGCAAACAGCTATCAGGCCACCTCTGAGCCTTCTCTTCTCCAGGCTGAACAGCCATGGTTCCTGCAGTCACTCCCCATAGGGCTTGTCCTCCAGTCCTTTCACCATTCTTGTCAGCCTTCTCTGGACCCTCTCAAGCAGTTCAACATCCTTCATAAAGTGGGGACACCAGAACTGGATACAGTACTCAAGATGTGGTTTAACCAGTGCCAAGTATAGAGGACAAATGACCTCCCTAATCCTACTGACCACACTGTTCCTGATACAGGCCAGGATACCGTCGGCCCTCTTAGCCACCTGGGCACACTGTTGGCTCATACTAAGTTTTCTGTCAATCATTATTCCTAAATCCATCTCCATTTCACCACTCTCCAGCCACTCTTCCCCCCAGCCGATAGAGATGCATAGGGTTCTTATGTCCAAAGTGAAGAACCTGGCACTTGGACTTGTTAAATCTCATATTATTAGAATCTGCCCATTTCTCTAGCCTATCAAGGTCCCTCTGAAGGACCCTTCTCTGGTAGTTCAACATTTGCCCCCAACTAGGTATCATCTGCAAACTTGTTAATGGTCAACTCAATTGCCCTGTCCATGTCATCAATAAAGGTATTAAATAGTGCCGGGCCAAGTACTGATCCCTGTGAGACTCTACCGGTTACTGATCATCAGCTGGATGTGGCACCATTCACCAACACTGTCTGAGCTCATCCCTCCAAGCAATTCCTATCCCAGCACAGAATGTTCCTATCCAATCCATGCTCATAATCTTTCTTCTGAAGTTTACCATGGGAAACTGTGTCAAAGACTTTGCTAAGATCTAAGTACACAACATCCATGGCCTTTTTTTTGTCAACCAGGTGAGTCACCTTTTCATAAAAGGAGATCAGTTTGGTCAGGTAGGACCTACCTCTCCTAAATCTGTGTTGACTTGATCTAATGTCATCATTATTTTTCAGGTGCTGCATGATAGCATTCATGATTATCCTGTTCCATGACTTTATCTGAGACCTAGGTCAGGCTGACAGGTCTATAATTACCTGGGTCATCATTCCGTCCCTTCTTGTGAGTGGGGGCCACATTAGCCAACTTCCAGTCTTCCCTCTCTTCTGATAAAACTGTAATGGGAAGAAAGTAAAGGAAAGTCAGCTTTTGGGGAATGATGTATAGGGTTAAAAATTAGAGTGGCTGTTGTTCCTGGGCTGCTGCTTCCTGAACAGACCACAGTCAACATGCCCGCAAAATTCTTCAAACATTGATGAGCACCTGCTGTGATGGATGCAACAGAAAGAGGTGTAGTATGAAGGTGCTACATCCTCCTTCCATAAACATCCTGGAGTGAGGGGAATATTGTGATGCTTTGAAATTCAAAGACTGTACTGTATCTGTCCACCAAGGGAGATAGAGGCCAAGAACAACTGCTCAATTAAGCACTTATGACTAGTCACTCAAGCTCCATCTAAATCCTAAAGCGATAGTATCAAAATAAGTTGGAAATATCGGAATTTTGGAGAGAAAAACTCCACTGGAGCTGCTGAGGCAGTCAATAGGCTGAACCTGCCTTACTCCCTCCCCACAGGAATGCTTATTGAGTTAGAACCGCATTCTATGTACATTAAATGATGCTTGCTCTATGAAAAATGTTAGTAGATGGCTTTGTATTAGAATTTGTGTTTATGCAGATTGCTTTAAATATATTTTTGCAGATAAACACTATCACTGATGACTTACAAAGCTTATTAACCTGTCATGATCTGTATTAATAAAGAATGTTATTCTGTACACAGCATTTTGCCAGGGAATGAGGGTCAGCACAAAAAGTGCAGACACCAACTTTAAAACTGTGTAATTTTACTAAAGTGCAGAACAGTAAAGAATAATAAAACCAGCAAAAAGTTACAGAACTTAGCAATGCACTTGATCATTACTAGAAAGAGTGCTTGTAATGACTAAGATACATCACCGGTTACCCTGACATGTTATCATCCAGACCTGCACATCATCTGGGTCACAGTTCTGGTCACAGCAAAGAGTTGGAGAAACACCCCTGGCAATTTGGAAATGATATGCAGTGCCTTCGCCGATCTCCATCTTTGCTGTGAGAGGGTGAGAGGGTCCTGCTTGTATATTGTTAAGCAAAGAAGCTTACATAACCACTAGTGTGAAGAACATCTGGCTCCCTTCTTTCCTTGAGTTTCACCTGAAGCCTGGCCAGAGTTTGGAAGAAAATCAAGGGTGTCAGTTTTACCATCTACCACCATACTACGCCAGACGTGTACTTCCATGGTCTTAATAAGTTTCTAAATACAGAAAGATAAATGTATTCCTATTTCAATAATGAGAAGATACAAATGTTCACTAATAATAAGCAGATACAAATACATCTTATTAAAAAACATGCATGTTTACACAGGTGCCTTATCATACTATGCATTTCATTGATACCTTTTGCTAATAAGAAGAAACATTGGCTAGATACAACATTAGGTTGGATCACTCATCTAGAGGTCAATTTTGGCCTGTTGTTCAGGCCTCAGTACTTCACACTTTTAGAGTTATATATTTCTTACAAGATGCTGATTGTTGCCGGCAGTGGGTAACACATTGAGAAGGCCTGCTGAGAGGTTCTCCTTCTCTTGGCTCAGTCAGCTCACATTGAAAGGACATCTGGACACACCCTCCTATCTTGTGAATCTGTTCGCTGAAGGGTTCCCCTGGTACAGAGACTGACAGACTGATCTACACAAAATGGTTTTGATTTCACAGAGACAATGGCAGATTATTAAATCATTAAAGGCTGAGAAAATGTTCCCTCTCCAAGGGTTGGGCCAAATCCCCCCCTGCCCTCAAACCCCCCGTGGGAACTCTCTTAGGCCTAACTGCTTCAGTGCTTGATAATTGGAGTAAAAAGATGAATTCGGATTTGGCCTCAAAGAGGCCTCATTTTCATACGCAGCTGCATGGGTGTTTTTGGATGAGGCCCATCTGTATTGAGTCCCACAGAGGTCTCAAGACCTTGTATGAAAGGTAAATGATAAGGCTAGGAACATGGGAGCAGAAATTGTTCAGAGAAGCTTCTCAGGAATATCAATGTCTATTGGTTACAGAGAGATAAGCATTGAGGCAGCCTGGTCTTTCTTAGGGATTGTGGAATGTCAACAGTATCAAGAGATTGCTGCAGCGATTTATTTGCAGCAAGCAGCAAGAGATGTACCTGAGATGTGAAAGACCTGAGATTCTGAATAAACAAGGACTTTCTAAAATCTATTTGATTTATTGAGCTTTTTCCATCACTGGACTGACTCCAATTGTCTGACTCCAATACCCCTGAACTGTTCATGTGACAGCTCTGTATCACAAACTACATTTTTAACTTTATCAGTTAGGGAATATTTGTCCATCTGTCGGTATGCCTCAAGATAAATTCACTTTCCTTTTTTGTAACATGATCAGCACCAGCTAAAGTCATCTTAAACCATATATATATTTTAGTTAAATTTAAGATGAACGAACAAGGGCTCACAAAAAGTGTGTGCAGTCTGTATTAAATGAGCAGACTGGCTGGATATGTCCCTCTTCAGACCTTGACAAGTAATTTGTTGTGGAAAATTCTGGGAAAACTGCTGAGCAGGTGCAATGCTGAGGTTGAGCTGATACATTAACAAATGAAGACAAGAAATAGGGGATTAAAACAAAAAATAAAGCGATGCGGAAGTCCCTGAAAGGCAGTAAGTTGAAACAGTAGATAGAGCATCCATTAATGTTTTAGTTGAAGCATTTTACATAAGAAAAAAATTGAGATCTTCCCCATAAATTTGAAATACTAAATTCCAATTGTCAACATTTTAATCTCTCAGACGATAAATAAAATTGGCAGAATATTTAACAAGGCATCATTCATATAAACTATCAAGTATTTAATGATAATATTCAATGAAGAGCATATGAGAAATTAAGCCTGCATTGAATATTTTAAGTATTAATTCTCAATACAACTTCTTAATAAGTACTGAAGTTGTATGGAACATAATGTTTTCAAAAGATTGCTATGGAGCATTTTAAAAGTTTTATATAAATCCTGAAGAAGTATATCAGAACTTAATTTTCTGAAGACAGGAAGAAGAATCTAGGAACAACCCCGTTTTCAGACAAATATGAAATAGTGAAACAATACGATTTGGGTTATTTTTCTGATTTTCATGTTACTGGAAACTTGATAGATGTAAGCCTCTTTGAGCATTATTTCTTTGATGTTTTCACAGCTCATTGTAAAAAATAGTGTTGCATTTTAGAAATATTTTCACTTTTAAAAGTGGAATGCATAAAACTTTTCCTTGTGTGAATGCAGCATTGGAATCATAAATAAACAATTATTCATTCAGTTCAGCATAATGCATTTAGAAATTGTGCATTATGATTCCCTATTTTAGATAAACCTAAGCATCATCCAGAGGCTGCAGTGTTGTTACTAGCAAATGGAAAAAGGCTGTAGAAGAAATGGAAAAAGGTTCTGTCTTGGTAAAGGTTAAATTACATTCCACTGTTGACAGAGAAAAAGAGAAAGAATTTACTCTTATAACAACCCTAAAACTGAAGTTGTAACGCATTATATGTTTAATAAAATGTTAAAAATATTTCTGTTTTAAAAGCTTCATTTAAATTGGCACACCACATTTTCAAACATAGTTGTCCAACTAATTCACATTTTCTTTGGACAATTCTATTATGTCCCCCCAAAATTTTGATTCATCATTTATAATATTTAATTGATTATTCTCATTTGGAAACTCTTACTTTAGGAAAATATTTTTTCCTAGCACTTGTGTTCAGTGATGTTTTATTTTTCACTTTCCCAATTACAGAGAATATTTTCTTCCTTTTTCTTTGAAGGTCTATTAAGTCTGTAAATTTATTTCAAAAACTTAGCCTTTATTTTTCTTTTTTCAGTCTTAATTTTCAGATTAGAGCCTTAAAAAAACATAATGTGAAAAGAATTTCAGATTAAAATTATTACACAGCAGCAACTCTTATGTGTGTGGCACACTGATTCTTGTATATACAGCTCATATTCGATTGACAAGTTGCTTTAAAATCATTGAACAGAGATGTTTCCTAAACCTAGGTTCTCATGAATTATCAGCTTACAAATATTATTTTATCTTTACTGATTGCAGGATATCTACTATGAAAAAGGGGCTATGTCCCTTTGTGATGTAATGATAGGTACTCTGCAGAGTAGAAAGCATAGCTTATTCAAGCAGACATAATATTGAATACAGACTTTGTTACTGAGTATAGCAGCTTCCCAGGAGGTTCACCAGAGTACTGCCTGTTCAAGTGCATTTCTCTGTCTTTTTCAAGCTGCTTCCTCTGACACTTAGGCAGCTTGTGGACATGTTGGTCAAAAAGAAAACGATCACCTAACAATGATCAGAAAAGCTGGTATATGGGACAAAACCAGAAGCTCTACCATGAATGGGGTCCTGCACATTTAGTATTCTCTGAAAACTCACAAGAATGTTTCCCATTGAGTCATGGGTGGCTGAAAGTGCCCAAAGGAAAATACCAAACAAATTAATATAATTTCCCTGTGCTAAAGTGTATGAAAGTAAACAAGCAATATTACCAGTAACTTCTTGAAAAGAAAAAGAACAATCTGAATTGTCATAAAAGTTACTTCTCAGATTCTGTGTAATATTTAACAAGACAACCTCATTTGCCAGTAAAAGTCTAAGGATCATAGATGTTCTAAATTTTAGTAAACATGTTCAGCCATGAAAGATAGATTACAATTCTAGCTAGTTATTCAAATGACTGCTGCTGGTAGCAAACCAAAAAAACATGGAGAATTGGTAAAATTGGAATTGATTTCTGTAGATTATAAAAAAATACAAACTGTTCTTGCTCCATCATACATGCTAAACATAATTCACCCACATGCATTAGCTATTCAAGCTCATTTAACTTTCCTCAAACAGTAAAGATATTCAAGACATTCACATACGTCTGACAATGAATGAATGAAAGACTTGTGCTATTCTGAAGAGGCAGCTGAAGCTCCACAGATAGCATGTCAAGACAGCACTGAGTGCTGATGATTGAGCATCCACTCTAAAAAACCTCTAAAAATTCCTTCTTCTTGTATGCAAAAACATTTATAGGGAGAATGACCTTTTAATTTCCTCATGAAAGTACATTAGTGACATAATAAACTGTCTCAGATGGACATCCGATCACCTAGCAACTGTTTTGACCTGCAAATTTCTAAATCTTGGGATTAAGAATATATTTTCAAGGAAGGTTGCAAATTATTCACATAGCTGTTCACTCTCTCTCTCTATTGACTTAATCACTTTTCCTTTCCTTTGCCCAATTTTTGTGATCGCTGTTCACTTATGTGCAAACAGAGTTCATACGCCTGTGCTGTAAGCAGGGCAACATCATTGTTGGAGAAACAGTTTTCACTCTGGCTCTGAGTCTAAAATTAATCATATCTAGTTCTTCTTCACAGTTACTTATGATAAAGAGTATGTATTTCAGAATTTATATAAATGTAAATCCCACCTTTCTTTGCATATGTCTTTGCTCCTACTGACTCACTAATTTAATCATAGTGTTCACATGAAAAATTAGTGTCAACATTTAAATCTCTTTCTCTCAGAAGGTTTAATTGCCAAGGAAGGAAGCAAAGTTCTGCTGTACTGGAGTTTAAAAATATACTTGCCATGCCTACAGGACTTGAATAGGTAGATTACCTTACTGCAGAGATTACCTTGATCTGAATCAGTAAGGAAGTTTATCCAGCAAATTCTCACGGGAGTCTCCTATCACATTACAGAATCTTGCCCTGATCAGGGCAAAGATCTATTAACACCTATGTTTTCAGACCTTGTCTTCTATAAAATTGTTCTTTAAGAAGAATAAGAATAATTATCATATCTTCTTTCTTTCATGATGGAAGTAATGCATTCATTCTTAATTTTTTGTGCTAAGACCAGATTCATAGGTTGTGGCAGAACTACCAGAAACAGAGTTAGGATTAATTTCTGGATATAGCAGATTCCTGTAATGAAAACTGATAACCTGATAGTATGTTCTGTATTGTATTTTGGCCCTGGCTCTTTAGCAGTCTCCCAGCCAATATCCAGGGCAGATATCATTCTCGAAGGCAATACTGACATCATGAACTGAAAACCTGCTTCTCTTTGGTACTCTGTACCTTCAGCATCAAAACACAAACTTAAGAGTACGTTTCAGCTTTTTGTTTCTAAAGATGCTCATTCATAGACCAAAGGCCTCTTACCCAAATTACCTGACATTCGGATTCTTATCAGAATTAGAGATTCAGGAGGCAGCATCAAAACTAGACAAATATAATGTTCAGACCCACAGATTCAAACTGTTCACACAGTAATTTTTATATACAGCAAATATTCCTTTTAAAGTCCAATACATAAGTTGAGGAAAGTCCTAATCTGCTTAGTTGGCTTCCATGGGTCTGCTATTTCACAATAACAACGACAATGACAGCAATAAAAAAGCTGCATTTTCACAGAGATTATGTCTTTAACCATCTATTAATTTCCCAGATATAAGCACATTCTTTTTATATTAGCTGTATCTTTTTATATTAGCTGGTTTTGTGTTGCCTTCTGTCTTCATTTTATAGAAGATAGTTATGACTTATTTTTAAAATTATGTAAAATAGAACAGCAATAGAAACTTTTATTTATTTACCTATATTTATTTACCAAATATATAAATATCTGTATATGTTTCCCACTCTCTCCTCACGGAGAGTATAAAGAGGGAGGGGGAAAGGGGGAAGGGACAAAAAAGAGAAAATAGGAGAAGGGGAAAAAAATTAATAAAATGGAAAAAAAAATTGTTTTAAAACTGTCTTTTTCCCGCTGGGTATGTGAAGGAGGTAGGCAGGTGCTGAGCAAGCGGCTGGAAGCAACCGCGTGGCAGGGAGTAGCCATGGGGAGTCCATGTCTCAGTTTTCTCCGCAGGAAGAGAAAAGGGTGAGAGACTGAGTTTCTGCTGGGTTGGGAGTATTTAAAACCCCTATTCCATACCACTTCCATTTTCTCTGGCAGCCAATGAAAAGCAGCTCCAGCAAGTTAAGACTTTTGTTCTCAGCTCCAGCAAGTTAAGACCTCTGTTCTCATCTCTGTTTACTCTGGAAGAGACGGTGGCCTGCGTCACTGCTCAGTGGTGGCCTCCATGGGGCAGATGACATGTGGTTAGATAGCTCAACCAGACAAGACCGAAAAACCCAGTGCTACTGGCAGAGCCGCCAGTCCCACCAGCCCTAGGAAACAGCACAGAGAGCTTGGGTGATACTCTCCATGCAAGGTCCCCCACCACAGACACTTCCACCTCTCTGGTGCCACACAGCTTGGTGGCACCTGACAGCATCCACTCTCCCTCTGAGGCCTGAGTGAATGGGGACAAAGGCTGCGCATGCACCAACACTGTGCATTCCACAACGCCAGCTGCTCAGCATCTTCCGATGAAAAATTGACTATCTGAATTCACTCTGGGAAAAAATGGAAAAACTTCAAAACAAGTACATATTGAAAAATATCTCAAACATTAACCCATGACATCTTCTTTTTCTTAAGCTAATGTTTATCGCTTTTAAACTAACAAAAGTCTCAGTTTATAGCTGTATTTCCAGGTTATATTGAAGTGACTTGTCCAGTTTTCATTGGATATAAATGGTAAGACTTAAATTTGATAGGGCATCTAAGTGCTTAGTTCATAAACACCTTCAATATAAATATTCTGAAGATGCTCCAGTATGATTTTTTTGTTGGTGTTCAGAGATACCTTTTTATGAAAAAAGCTGCTTTCCTGCTATCAAGATAGGTTTCACTGTGGCTGAGAAACTGTCGAATAACTGAACATCTGAGCAGTTGAACTATTTACTTATTACTAGTTATTCCATATTAATCAGAATCACCATCCACCTTTCCTTTTCCTTTTTCAAGGATTTTAGTGAACCTAAATTATCACCTGGTCTTTTGATTCCTTACAGACCATTGATTAATACATGTCATTTCAGAAAATAACTATTTTAAATATCTCATGTAAAAAAACCTATTCTTCTAAGAGAAAAAACTGATAACATAAAACATATTTTGAAAGCATTGGAATGGCTTTTCCTTTTCTCTCTTTCCATAGAATTGTGTATTGTATAGAAAATGTATATGGGAAGAGACTAATAAGAAATAAAATACAAGTATTTTTGCCATACATAAAATAAGATGAATTAATGTTTGCTTAAATGTTTATCATAGAGAAGTCATTTTAAAGCATTTTAGGCACAGAAACTCTTAGAATGTTTTATGGAAACCTTCCCTATCAGTCAAAGCAAACAATAAATTCTTGCAATGTGCCAGGAAAGGTCTTTTTTGACATGTGATTTTTTGTCTTTTTATTCAACAAAAATATCTTACCTCCAACCATATTTGACATTTTAAACATTAAACATAATACTGAATATAAATTAGGGCACTGAAGCCAAAACTTTGTCTCATGAGAACCACCTTAAAGGGAATTTTTTAATATGAAAACATATTTTGGTCCTAAGGCAAACTCAAAACTTGATTGGATGCCAGAAGTATTATTAAGATTTAGAATATGTTAATGCAGTTCAGAAAGATATCTCCAGCAGAGTTTGAAGACAAACAATGTGTTTGGTCTCTGAACAGGCTAAATCAGAATCCAAGCTGTGTTCATTAACTTCGTGGAGAATGTTAATAATTATGATGCTATGAATCTATGCTCTGGAAATTGGGACTGTTTTCTTCTCTTGTTGGTCAAATAGGTAGTTTCATCTGGTTAAACTTAGAACAATTTCTCTTAACTCATAGTTCATTTTGAAGTTGGCTGCTTCTATTTCATACTTAGAGCATCAAGGGTTTACATAGAGAGGAACCACTCTTTTCATAGTTGTGTTAGCTAGTGTAGTGAAACCTATTACAATAATCCCTTGCTACTTTGCAGTTCACGTTTCACAGCTTCGATACATTGCAGTGTGGGTTTTCACAAAGAACTGTTTTTCCCATGTCCTGGTTTGGTTTTTTTATTCTGGCAGTGAGGGAGGTTAACAGCTCCTGCCTGGGCCTCTGTCGCTGCCATGGTGATCAAGGTCATGAGCAGATAGAGATAGAGACACCTCTGTGAATAACATATTTGAGAAAGGAAGAAAAAAGCAGTAACAGAAAAGTAGATGGCCGGACCAGAGCCTGTGAGAAGCTGAGAGCTATGACGGCACTGTGGCCAGGCTAGCCAGAGAAGGGGTAGGAAGGGTTCCAGGCATCTCACTGTTGCTTGTAGAATGCTGTCTGCCCACAAACCTATGGAATAGAGAGAGATCAGAGGTGCAGAATCCACCTGGGGCCCTGCTGAAGATGGAGAATCATGCTGCTAAAGATGCAGATGTCTTAAGAGCCCAGAAACACGGAGCCAGAGCTGAGAGCTCGGCAGAGATTCTTTGGACAGACATTTTGTGACAGAATTGCATTATGGTAGGATCTGAACTATGTACTTGAGGATGGGCTCATATATGAAGCAATGAAGCCAGTGCTTAAAACACTGCATCCTGTGCTGTGACTCTTGCACAACAGAGAATGGAAGAACTGTCATCCCTGGGTCAAGATCTCACTTGGGAAAGGGTCATGAAAGACTTTTCCTCTCGTGAGAGACAGAGACAGGACTTTATGGAAAGGCAGAGAGATGGTTTCCTACCTTAAAACTGATCAGAAATACCAGCTTGCCTGGTTTTACCCCTACCCCTGTTCCTCCTTTTTCTCCTGGTCAGAAAAGGGAATATGAAATCTATTTAAGAGAAGGAGGGGTAGGGTGAAAATGTTACCTTTAAAATGATGCTTCTCACATTAAGCTCTCTTCTTGTTAGTTAATAAATAAATCCTTTATATTTCTCACTTGTAGCTTGCCTTGTTTTGCCTGTGATAAGTTTTTTTCCAGGTTTTTTCCCTGGGAGAGGTTGTGGGTGAATCTCTGGCATCCAGCCAGGGTGAAACCATGACACCCCGTTTGTGTGTTTTTCTGGGTCATGTGATCAGCACAAGAACCATGACACTGAACCTTCATGCATGCTCACAGCCTGCCTCTGCCACAGGGGCTTCTCCCCAGCCCAGCCGGGCAGGCTAGCCCATGCTGTGTCTGCTGGGGCTGCTTGACAGCCAAACGAGGATGGAATGTGTCCTGATACTCATCCCAGTTGCCCAGGGAGGGTGGGGCAAAGCAGAGTGCTCCCCGGGGAGGCAAGGGAGGACACGGGTGAATGGAAACCTCACCCTGCGTGGGGACAGAGACAGTGGGCAAGGGCTACCTACCCCCTCTCAGCACACGGGGTGTGGCAGGGCAGGCATCCCTGCGCTTGCCGCAACTGGGTAGACATGGCTGCATTTATATATGTGTTTTCCACTATTTTGCAGAATTCAGTTATCATGGGATCCTTCTGGAACTGACCCCCTGCGGAATTTGAGGGATTACTGTACTTCACCATTAAGAACTTGGTGTGCAGTAGGGATAGAGACAGATACTGAAGTAAAATAAGATTTATAGAGGAAGGACGTGCTGCCATTTCCTAGGAACAAAAAGAGACTGTTATTTCCTGGAAAACATAAAAGTCATGCTGTCTCACAGATTTTCCTTAAACACTGATAAAAACTGATAACACTGAATAATGGGGTGGTATGAAGGCATCATAGCCTTATTCCAGTAAACCAGGCCCATGATGTGAATGTGGTGACCCTTTTAATATCTGATATCCATCAGGATAAAATAGAAACCTGTCACACTACTCCAAATTTAGTTTGCTGATTATAGTACTCAAATCCCCCTAAAAACTAAAGAAATAGTATATGAAGAGGTTTGACCTAGAAAGAAATCAAGAGAAG
Source organism: Pitta sordida (assembly GCA_013390025.1). Classification (NCBI taxonomy): domain Eukaryota; kingdom Metazoa; phylum Chordata; class Aves; order Passeriformes; family Pittidae; genus Pitta; species Pitta sordida. The sequence goes on along the minus strand of WEKX01026829.1, from coordinate 6,699 downwards.
TTTTTCTACCACACAGCTGGGGCAGCTGATGCGCTGACTTTCTCCGCCTCATATAAGGATGCCTGTATGAGTAAACAGTAATTATGTGCTAAATGCTTGCTTTAAAGATTAGAACTTGCTTTTGCTTTATAATATTAGTAATAGATTTTTTGCTTTAGAGTTTGTTCTTAAGCTTTGTCTAACACTGTCACTACATGATTTAAATGTGTTTTCATAGGTAGAAGCTATCCCTGACTATCCCAAACCCTCTCTTTTCATAATTTGTCTCAATAAAAGGTATTATTGTGCAAGTGTTGGAGCGATTCTGTTATAAAGGTGCTAAAAGTTTTATTGAGAGAATAACACACTGGGACGGCCCACTGAGGGGTTACCTCCTCTGTTGACTCAGGTCCCCCCTAAAAGGGAAAATTGAATGTATCCTCCTATTTGTGAATTTCCTGGGATGTCAGCAGACTGATCAAGCAATAAAGGATTTCAGTTTCCTGGGAACTCTGACAGTCAAATATATTATTAATCTAGAGAGAATCTCCTCTTTCAAAGGGTAGGGCAAAACCACTCTCTTTATATGACACTTGGCTACCAGAACACAATCCTCAATTCTACCAACAGAGAATGTATAAATATAATGAACACAGAGAGTTAATATCACCTCAGGCAAATATACTACAAGGTCTGACCTCAGGAATCCTTATTTGCTTTAGCCATTAAGAGATATCTTGTGATGAAAAAATGTCATCTGAACAAGAAATTTATTAATGTTCAACAAGATACTGGTATTATGGAAGCAAGCATTATTCCTGTGCTGTCATTACATTACAATTTGCCTTTACCTTTACAATATTAGATAGAGAAATGTTATAAATCTTAGTTTTTCTTGGGTTTTTTTTAATATGTAACACTTATACGAAATAACAGCTTCACAGTCTTGTTGGTTTATCAAGCTGTTTATGTGCAATTCAATGTTAACTTTGTGATATTAAAACAAGAGTTACCACAAACACAAAGAACACTTCAAATTAAAGAGCCTGTTTCCACATCGATCTTTTTTTTTTAACCAGGATTCTGTGAAGCTCACCAGTATGATTATGTTCTGCTAATTAGAGGTCCAGAAACATCAAGTTGTTTTGTTCTTAGCATTTATCCTGCTAGTTATTCACTACAGAAATATTAATTCTCGATAGAAGTTTTGTTAATAACCTCTTAACTTGGAGTTAAAAACATAGGACTGTGCTATGAGCATTATTATTCTATGAAAAAATCCCCTACCAAATTATGATAACAGAAGTATTATGATATTATGGTACTTTTATAGAACACTCAATACATTTATTACATATATATTCCCATAATATTATGAAGTCAACGAGTATATGTTTATATAATTTCTTTCTTACAAAGATTCTTCTATATTTCATATTTATTCATGCTTGGATGAACCTCTTCATCCAGCTAGTTTATTAAAATTACAGGTGCGTGAAACCATGAATTTCAACATGGCTTCATTCTGAACAGTCTATGAAGCGCTAGATTGGAAGCATAAAATAAAGTGAGCGGAATCATGTCATGTTCTACTGGGAGACATATTTTACCCTTCAGCAGTATATTAAAATCTCATGTTTTAGAAATTGAGGCAAGACATATAGTACCTTCTTCCCATGAGATATATTTCTCTGCCTAGAGCAGAATTTTCCTCTTGGCAGTGTGTTTCAGAACTGGCAAGTTCAACAGTTTAGTCCCTTTAGCATTTGCATTACATTTTCCAATTCAGAAAAAAATTCTGTCATATTGCTAAAGTTTTTGTGGTGGTGTTTTTATTTGTTTATTTGAGTCTTTTTCCTTCACATAATTGTAATGCACAGGCTACTGGGACAACATGGTTTCATGATGTAATTTTAACAGTATATTCACAATGAATTGTCTCTCTATTTCTTAGCCAATATTCAAAATACATTGCAAGGCTAAATCTAGAAAAGATTAAAAAATAATCTTGCTTGAAGAAGAGAGCTCATAAAACATTCATATGATATAGTTTATGTTGCACAGTCTCTATCATCCCAGTGTATATTTAACAGAATACTATGAGGAGAATACTTCTCCATTGCTGGATACAAAGCACAAACAGTGCTCCTCTCACTAGAACCCTCTTGCAGATCTTTATCATTAGAATATGAAATTAGTAATTAAAAATACCCTCTGATTATTTAGAAGCACAATTTCTACTTATTAGCATGCTAATGCACCTAGAATGCAAGTAAGATCTAAATAGTTATGAACATGTTATTTGACATTTTATAATGTTGACAACAGAAGAAGATACATATCTTACGAATTTCATACTCCCCAGACTAAGAATGCATGGATTCCATTAGGGAAGAGCAGTCTTACTGCATCATATGAAGCAGTTTGTTTTGAAATTAGAGAGCTGCAGAAAGAACCAAAGAGAGTTAAAGGCAATTTTGCAGTTCCGAGTGTTTCCTTTTTTGTATTGGGTACTGTCTTATATAGCTGTTGCAGAGGAGAACATGTGAGCTCTTTTGCTGTTAGTATATTATGATCTGAAAGTATATTGAGCATTACAAGATTTAAGAACAAACAATGCAAACAGTGATAAAAATATTAAAGACATAAAGATGACAGGTACTTTTGGAGACAGCATTTATTGAAATTCTGGAACAGTAAAGGGGTGAAATGTCCAAAGTTTCTATTCCTCTAAAGGACAGTAGCAACGTAGGCAAAATTTATGATTAATAGAACTGGCAATGGTATTTCTGTAAGTTTTTTGGCTTCAAATATCTGTAATTGTTCTCTTCTGGTGTATCACAGCAACAGACTACAGTAACCCAGTGTATTGGGTCTGTCTGAGCCCACAGTAGTCCTCGCAATGCTGTGCCTTGGAGGAGTGTTGGTAACACACAAGTGTTTTGACTACAGCTGGGCACACTACCCCTTCCCCCTAACTGAGGACGAGATTCTGGGAGGGCACACGAGCAAGCCAGCTGACCCAGACTGACCAAAGGAATATTCCATACCATATGACATCAGCTCAGATATAAAAACTGAGGACGGGAGCAAGGAGGAGGGGGGGCATTCATTGTTCTTGATAACTGCCTTCTAAGATGTGTAGGAGCCCTATTTCCCTGGATGTGGACACCTCTGATGATGGGAAGTAGAGTTTAGTTCTTTTGCTTTGCTTCTGTGCAGGCTTTTGCTTTGCTTTATTTGTGCTCATATTAAACTGCCTTATTCCAAACCACCCTTTGTATATCATCTTATTATAGGAACTGACCAACGGTTGAGGCCCCTGGCATCCAGCCAGGGTAAAACCCGTTACACCCAGCTTTAGAGAAATATTTTTGACCTTCTGGAGCTTGCCTGACATCATTCAATGTGTTTCACAGTGGAGGCTCAGTGTGAGACAGAAGCAGGGTAGCCCCTGATGAACTGGTAAGCCTGCAGCCCCACCAATGTTGCCATTAGTCTAGTCTTTGCACCTTTCAAATACCCTCTTACCTCCTTGACTAAAATCCATCACAACAAAGTATAGAAAAGAACATTCCTCTGGTGAATGCTGAATTCCTTCAGGGCTGGGGAAAGGGTTTCTTTCTTTGCAGCTCATTTCAGATCCATGTTCACATCTTTGTTCTTATGGCATGTTTCTGTGTCCATGGTGCTCAGCAACAATATGGTACAGTAAGCCCCTGGTTATAGGAAATCCACTTTAGTACAGTGGTTAGTGCCCCCGTCTCTCATGCGGGAGACCAGGGTTTGATTCCCGCCAGGGAGGCAGTGGTGCTGTTTAAGAGTTGGACTCGATGATCCTTGTGGGTCCCTTCCAACTCAGAATATTCTGTGAAATAATGACTGCCTTCTACTGGAGAACTTATTCACAGTTTGCATTTGTGGATTCAGTTCTTCATTTGCGGGTTCATTTTTCAGCAAAAAGTGGGATCCACACATGTGCAGATAATGCCCTAAAAAAATAGAGTTCATTAGTATGTAAATGAGTCCATGAATATGTAAATATATTCTGCCTGTCGCCCAACCCTCTTGGAGCCCCTAGGTGCTGGGGGTCCGTTCCTGGGGCGACCTTCATTCATTCACTGCCTTCAGGCAGTGGGGACCTGGATCTCCCTCTGCTGCCCTGCCTGTGGACTTGGTCGTCACCATCACATTCTGCTGCGACCACTCTACTCTACTCTGAGTGCTGTGAGCACTGGGGCTGACCAGGGCTGGCCACAGCTAAACTTTCCCTTGCCTATTGCCTTGGCAATGGTAGCCATCTGGAGCTGTGTCGGGCTGGCACCCCTGGACAGAGCATTCCGCTCGCAATGTTGGTGCTGTCTCGGTAACCCTAACTAACCACTGGTAACTCTACCTAATGCAGGCCTTGACATGGCTGTGTCAGCTGCCGCTCATGCTTGCCTATCCCAGAAAGTGGGGCAGCTGCAGCCCCTCTGGGTCTGATGAGGTCCTGCCTCCTGCCATCTCCCATTGGCCAGGGATGGGGGCTATGGAGTGTCATTGGCTGCCACAGCTGCTGCTCATCCCTGCATTGGCCCAGAAGCAGTGAGGCCAGGGCTGCTGAGGCAGAGCCCATCTGAGCTCTCAGCACAGGACATCTCCTCCACCGGTGTAGCCCAGAGATCGAGATTCTGCTGCTTTTGGGGAGGATGAGTGGAAGGCCAGATTCTACCTTGGAGCCTCCCCCAACCTCCAAGAGTCCCGAGCACCACACTCCTCAGGTTCATACACAATTTGCCTTTTTTGCCAATTCCCCCATCAACCACCATACTGAGGTGGACAAATCTGCAAATCTATCTTGATACAACATCAAAACAATCTTTAAGCTCTCTGAATTCCGCCCAGAGGGACCCACAGCCCCACAGTGGGTCCTCAGCCTCCTGCTGCTCCACAGAGGTTCAGCAGAGCCCTGCAATTGGTCAGAAACTTGCCACCACCACCACAGCAGTGGAAGCTTTGGACTCCCTGTGACTGCAGCATGGCCTCAGGGAGTGCCCCCCCCCCCCAATTCCCTGGGACTCTTCTGCCATGAAAGGGGNTTCCCTGGGACTCTTCTGCCATGAAAGGGGTAAAAGGCATGTCCTTGGCTTTCCTGAGCTGGAACAGGGCATTGGGTGGTCCCAGGAACACCCTCCAGAGCTCTGGAGTTGAGGGGGTGGGGCAATGGGCAGGGCTTCATTGCACATTCATGAGTTTGCTATCTTTGCAAATCACGGACTTTATGGCACCAATCCAGACCCATGCACCTATGAAACCCAGGGGCTTACTGTATTTCAGAATTTAGATGGACCTGTGAATTATTCAGGAACTTAACCCAGAAGGCTTTAAGAATTTAAATCTGACAGAAACTTATTTTCATATTTTCTTCTATAAGAGTAAAGTATTTCATAATGGAACTGCTGCTGGATAATATAATATGACTTTTCTGAAGTAAATAATTGCAATGTATATGAGATAAAAAAGATTTCCGTCTTCAATTGAACTAAAGATGATGACTAAAATATAACTACTGAAAATGAAAAACAGGCTCCAAAATATTACACCAAGAAAATTTCAGGCATTCATTTCAATTTCATCTTATTTCATTGAAGAAATAAGAAAACTGCATACATAAGTTGACTTACATTTTTCCCTATTTTTTCAAAATAACTTCTGATAATCACAATTTTCATGTAATTAAACTAATTAAGCTAGAGACAAATCCTGTGTCCTCCCTGTTATTATTTCTATCAAAAGAGAGATTATAAAAAGTTAGGCATTTAACACTCTCGTTTCTCTTCCAGATCCGAAGCTCATCTTATTGGGTTCCTATTCACATTATCATCAAAGAAAATTAGTTCTAGCTTTCTATTTCAAGAGAGAAATAAGATTTGCCAGACAGAGGGGATATTGTATTCCTACCATCATATCAATATATTTTCAACCAGAATTTCTCTAACTTTTAACATGTGATGTGTCTCAAATAATACAGTTGATACTAACAAAACCAAAACAAAACCACCAAACGCCCAAATAAACAAGGCAAAAACGAACACCCACTAACCAAAAAAAAAAACAAAAGAGGGGGAAAACAAGAGAAGGGAAGAACAGATGTTGCTCAAGATACAGGTTTCTGAGTGGTGACAAAAGGATAGAAATGAGAGAGGCCAAACAGAGAAAATAATAGCAAAAACATTTCCCCGAAACTGCAGAAGCAGAAACATTATAAGTAAACCCAGGCAGGAGGCTATTAGTTAAAACAAAGATGAAACCGTACTGTTCCAAGCTGGTTGGAGTGCAACATTTGCAGGCTACACACTCTTCAGAAGAACTAGGAAAGGGAGAAGAGGTGGGGGTGTGGCCCTATGTATTAAAGCAGCTCTTGATACCATGGAGCTTGACATCAAGGATGATCAGGTTGAGAGCCTACGGGTTAAGTTAAGAGGGATAGCCAATAAAACTGAAATCCTGGTAGGAGTATGTTATAAACTGCCTGACCAAGAGGAAGAGGTAGACCTATTGCTCTTTAAACAACTAGAGACAGCCTCAAGATTGGCTGCTCTAGTTCTAGCAGGAGACTTCAATCTACCTGATATCTGCTGGGAACTTAGCATAGCAGAGAGGAGGCAGTCCACAAGGTTCCTAGAGACAGATGATGACTGGTTTTTGATGAGCTGGTGAGTGAGCTTACCAGGGGCA
>WEKX01026828.1:648843-750582 GCA_013390025.1 Pitta sordida | reverse complement strand
AGGTAAAGGCTCAATTCTCAACATTTCTGTATACAATAATTAAAACAAAAGCAAATCTCGGTGTTGAAACTGCTAGATTTCTTTCAACAAAAACAACCCCAACAACCAGACAACAAAAAACCTCTTGTACATGTACAGACCTACAGAAACAAAGGACTCTCAGTTAGCATCAACACTAAGATGTAAAGAATAATGAGCTGACAATTAATAGCCACTGNTAGATGGTGAGTTGGACTAGATGATCCTTGTGGGTCCCTTCCAACTCATAATATTCTGTGATTCTGTAATATAGTACAAATGTCAGCTAGGAAACACAAAGTAGCACAGGTTGTGGGTTATAACTCCTATTTTAACAGCAATCAAGCCACAGGGGAAGGCTGTGATCTGGTTTTGATGTACAAATTAGAGATGACTGTACAGTATAACGACTTGTAAGTGTAGTCCAGAAACAGTGTTGCAGACTGATGTACCAATTTGTTGTGTATTATTTCATGATTTTAATAATACCACTGACAGGCATAATGGATATCTAATTGTAGATCCCAACTACTGTACAAATGAAAAAGTCCTGCTGATTTCAAGTGAGTTACACATACATCCAGCACATGCCTTGTTTTGTTGTTTGGGTTTTTTTTGTGATGTATTTTTGGTATTTTTCCCCTGTAATTCAGGAACCCTGTCATTTTTGTTCCCACAGAAAATCTTGGAAGCAAAACTTAACTCCTGATTTATCAGCATGCATAAATCATTTCAGCCGTGTTAAACCCAGGGATTCCATCAGATCTACATTATGCTGTGGTCCTGAGCTGGTGTAGGCACTTGCATATCTCAAAGCTTGTAAGAAGTAAGATGACAGCTCTTGTTGTCTATTAAGCTGCAAAATATCCTCTCAGAGTTATGATGGAAATGTTAATGCAATTTTTACCCATTGTCTGTCCAGTCAAATTCTACGTCTTTGGACCAAAAAGTTCACCACTGGAATGAGATGGGAAAAAAATCTATTCTAGCTTATATGATTTAGTACAAAGAAAAGCAAGAAAATTGTTGAAACCTGGACAGCTGGGGGAAAAAAAGTGACAGAAATACACAAGTTTGAACCTCAACACTGCTGACCAAGTCAGCAGAGTTCTTCATACTTTCTGGACAAGGTTTCTGAATTCCAGGCATGACAGTATGTAGTGTCTGAAAAGGGAAAAGAGAGGCAAATGGCACCTGGGAAAGTTTCTGGTCTGAAAACATCTCTGACAAACAGAGGAGTGGGGACATGTAACCGATCACCACTTCTAGTAACAAAGGAGAAAAACAGCAGCAGCACAGCATTCCAGGGTAACTACTTTAAATTTGCCTGAAGATAATATCAATCACAGCCGACTAGTGATTTTTAAAAATTCTTAATTCAAGCCTAATGGATTGGTATTTGATGTATGAATCTTCATCTTTGCAGATGCCATTGCTCTGGTAATGACTCATACTACTCACTGCCTTTATCCTTGGGGTTTTAGTGAATGAGCTTGCTTTGTATAATCACTAGAGGAATGAGAACTGGCAAGCATCAGAGCTCCCTACTCATATGAAACACACAGACAACAGACAGAGATTAAATTCATAAGAAAAGGTGATCTGTACTGGGACTCTACAGGAATTTTGATAAAGCCATTACAAAACCAAGGGTTTCAGAAATTTATTGTAATTAATTATGGCCAAGCAATGGAATATAGGCATTCTTGGGAAGCTACTACCCTCTCTCTTCCTTACACAACAGCTGATCAAACAGCTGATTTCCAACTCCTACTTTGTAATAATCTTCTGGAAACAAAACACCAGGTAAACAATGCAGTATTGTCTCCCAAGCCTGCAAATTGCTTGAAAAAAAAGCCCCCAGCTCTAAGAGACTTGTGACTTTTCATGTCCAGTTTGACGGTGTGAGATCTAATTCAGTTAAACCATTTTGCTCTCCAGTCATAGAGGTTTACATAAAACTCCCCCGGAATTGGCTTTTCCCTCCAAAAAGAAATCAGGGGGAAAGTGTCCAGTCCCAGTGACCAGCAAACAAAGCTTTGTTCCCATAACCTGGTTGTCATGGTGACCTTAACTCTAAGAGCTAAGGAATTGAACTAGTAATTGTAAAAGTCTATGTTTGTTCCCTCTGCCACTATGTGTGGTAAAGTCGTGTCCCTACCTGACACAGTTTGGGGACAGCATAAACTAAACATTCACACTGCGTCAGTCACGAATTCTTCCATTTCTCTCTCCAAAGGTTCCCACCACAATTTGGTTTGCCACTTGAAGGAACTAAAAGAGCCTGGGGCAATTTATAACCTAATTTAGATGAAGATGTCACAGGCCATATAGACCTTTTCCATGCTGTTGCAACAGCAAGGTCAGATCATAAAAACTTAGGATGGTTTGGGTTCGAAGCGACATTAAAGATCATCTATGTACTTCCAATTGCCCCTGCCATGGGCAGGGAAGGAACACTTTCCATTTGACCAGGTGGCTCAAAGCCCACTTTCATCTGGCCTTGAACACTTTCGGGGATGGGGTATCCACAAGTTCTCTGGGCAACCTGTTCTAATGCCTCACCACCCTCACTGCAAATAATGTCTTCCAAATATCTAACCTAAATCCACCCTCTTCTTTAAAGCCATTCCCCTTGTTCTATCACTACATGCCTTCATAAAAAGTCTCTCTCCAACTTTCTTGTAGACATCTTTAGGTATAGGATGCTCTCTAGACCCTTCTTTTCTCCAGGCTTCTCAAAGGACCCCCTAGTTCATCTCTACCTCCCAGCAGCAAGTGTTGGGGGAAGAAGATACAACCCTCGATGTACACAGCAGTTCTCCCTTCTTCTCCCCTTCCCTGCTCAGCTCACAGGTGAAAGCAAGCACCCTTCTGATACAGAACTGAGCTCTCTTGCATCCGCAGTCCCTCCTAGCATTTTGAAATGAATCTTTTGAGGACTGTGGATAGTTTCATGTAGTAATACCTTTCTAAGGGTTTTTCAACTTTTCCTGTGTGATTACAATCACTCCTATTTCTCCTCACCCTTCTCTCTTCCTCCTGATCTCATTTTCCATAAACTTCACATATGCCCTACTGAGTTTGTGCACCAATTTAAACAGTGTCACCCTTCAACTATTTTATATGAGCATGTTTCTACTAAAAGACATTTCCCTAATCCCAAAGTCCTGGTTACGCTTCCTGCTACCTCTATGCTCTTTGGCAACTGTATATTCCAAACTATTTATTAATTACCTTTATTATTCACTATTTACTCAATATACTAGATTTTCTTCCCTTCACTCCCTGCTCACAGCTGTGCCCAGTGTTGGTTGCAACAACCCAAAAGACCTGCCTTGTCCTTTCCTTCTTTTCCCTTTCCCCAACTAAATTACATTCTGTAAGCTCTGCCCCCTCCACCGTTACTTCTCTTCACAAAGTTCTTTTTCCCCCTACCCTATCAGTTGCTTTTCCAGCCTCTGATTTATCTAATCATGAACACAAAACAAGTGGTACCAACACACAGAGCTGGAGTTCCTGAGTCACAAGGAAAGCCAGAAGCACTTCTCCTAGTTTGCAGTTTCCAGATCACGTGATTTAACACGCAGCCAAATTCGTTTTCCAGTGTGACTTTTGGAGTAAAAGTTAAAGTACTTATTCAGGTTTTCCACAGCTCTGTTTGCTTTGTCTGAATGGGGGAAGAGAAGGGAGACACCTGCAAAGTCGTCTCTGCTAGACTGTTCCCTATTTGTGGCATTTCAACATATTGTGTATTTAAGTCCATCAGCCCAACAATATTCAAGTTCTAACGCAGCAACTCTCTGGGCACAAACACACGAAGAAATCACCATGCTTTAGCTGAGCATTACCAACATCCTGTACACACACGTAACAATGGGAGGTAAGAGATGTTAGCTCATCCTTAAATGGAGAGGACTAAATAATGTTCATCGGCGCTAGTGTTGGGTGCTCCCCAGGCTGCAGGGAACAGCACTCTCTGCTCCCGGGCAGAAGTAGGATTATTGTAGGCAATGCTGTGACAGTGATGCTGTCTCCTGGAAGTGACAAGCAACTTCTTGTAACTTCTTTGCAGTTTTATTCTGTAAAGGTGGGAATATAGTTTCCAGTGTCCCAGAAAATTTTCTTCCACATGGCAGTGAAGAACAGAAGGAATACAGCAATAATATAAATACATGGCTGCACATCTACAAATCCTCTAAACAGAAAATTCCTCACCTTCAACCTTGAATTTTCAAAGTGTTCTTGCCTAAAGCTGCCATCATCAAGCCCAAAGACAGAACAAATTCATCCATGGAGAAGCTTCACAGGGAGTTTTCCATGCAAAATACAAAGAAACTTACCTGAAACCATTTTATTCAGAAGGTAATAATGAAATCAAAAGTTTGTGGTTGCTCAGATCACCTGTACTGCATTGAATTTGAGCAATTTCATATCTAGTGACTATGCTGATTTCCTAGTGATAGTGGATAATCCAAAATTCTTTCTCCTGTTTCCTCAAGTCCAAGGAGAAAAGCTTTCTGCCTTTTTATTATTGCAGAATTTTGTTAGATTTTTGTTTCTTAAGTTTCTTTTAAATCCGTGTTTCAAGATCAAAAAAGCGAAGTGCATTGCCAAATCTAACACCCCATTAATTCTCCTTGAATATAAAAAGTTGCTTTTCCTGAAACACAAACAATATGCAGCTACTGCTTTTAAATCATGCACAGCACTAAAACAGCCTAAAACTAAAACTTTCAACAGTCTGGATGAGGAGATTAACTTCCAAGAAGCCTTTGGATGGAAACATTTGTGAAGTTTTCATAGGAACACAACAGAGTTCTTAAGAAGTGTGTACATTAGAATGTATCTGGAAAGGCAAAATAATAATTTTCATCTTTCAGTCTCCTTTCTACTCTTTTGGTTCTCATTTCATTGCACCTGCTCTATACGTGGCAATGAGAGGATTTCTTCAAGAGAATCTGAAAGGGATCATAAGGCATCTCCATAGCGGTTTAGCATTTGTTTCAAAAGATCCTTCAAAGCATCTGTTCAAATGTGCCAACGTTTTATTCCAATTAAGACAAGATGCAACAGCCTAAACACAGACTTCCAGTTATGGAGTAAGAACTACTCAAAACTAAACAGGAGAGGCCACTACAAAGAAAAACACATATTTGATATAGTAAAAGGTATCAAGAAAAAGTAACACAAAATCAAGACAAAACATTTCATCTCTAAAAACTACTAAGAGAAAAGAAATGTGTATTTTTCTAGTACTAATGTAACTTTCATTTTTAATCTCTCAGCCTTCAGTGATAGACCAGCAGCTTCTACTCTGGAAAAGACTCTTGAAAAATTCAGTGCAACTCCACAGAATTTTTGCTTTTCAAGTTTCTTACTCTGGGTGAGTAAACTCACCCTAAATCTTGTACATCAAAGCTAGACGCACCTTGCCAAGGGCAGCCCAAACTGCACTAAAGAATCTGTAGGATAAACTCTCCTCCCAAAGCATGCATGTGACTAAATGGTTTTCAGTGGAAGTCAAGCAGATGCAGCAGGGGTAACATGCAGACCAACATTTGGATCTGAACTATCAATCCTATTGATATGAACTGTCACAAGCTGTGTGTGCTCACACTGGATTAGTGTCAGACATAGAGAAGAAAAAATTAACAATCTTCCCTCTGACACGACCTCCATTTCGAGAGACACTCATTTTGAGAGATATAACAAAATAATGCAAAATTATAGAGCATTTTCAGAAGCATTCCAAAACTCGTACAGTGAACCCTTGACTTTCGCAGGGCATTGGGTCTCCCTGCCTCCCACAAAGCCCACAATCTGTGAAGAAAAGCAGTTCATGAATATACTATTTAGCCCCACCTGTCACACCGCCCACCTCAGCCTCGGAGCACTCCAGGGAAGTGCTGGCCCCGCCCCACTTGCCCCTGCACTAACAAACCTGTCTAGGGGCACACCCGCAGCAGGGTAGCAGCACATGCCCCTGTGCCACGCTCGTGACACAAACACTTTGCTGGTCGCCCAGACGTGTTGCTGGTGTGAGAAGCCTGCACCGCCCGCCTCGGCGTTAACAGACCTGTCGTGGGTCTCTGGCAGGGAACCCCGCGCTTGCAGCAGGGTACTGGTGCACACTGGTATGCCATGCCTGCAACACAAACACTTCATCAGTCACTCAGGCGTGCTGCCAGTGCGGGAAGCCTGGCACAGTTGCTCATTTGGATATCCATGACTGTCTTTGCTGGTCACTCTGCCCATGCGCAGCCATGAATACACCGTGAAGAACAGTGCCTTGTTCGTGTGAAAAAAAACCGTGATGAACTGAACGTCATGAGATAAGAACAGTCAAGTATTGAGGGTTTACTGTATTCCCAATTTCTGCTTCCTCAGTATCTTGGGCCTACAGACAGTGGAATACATGAATGACAGTAGACTGATGACAGCAGAACACATCCCCATTGTGTCTCCTCACTGATGAGAGATGTACCTCACTTGTACAGACTAGGACTGCAAATGGTGAAGGATTGCAAACAAGAGGGGCTGTGTTATGGACTCAGCTTGAGTGAGGGCAGGGGGAGTTCCCAAGACCTTTTCTCTCTCTTTTTACTCCAGTCATAGATGGTCCTTGTTTCTGGAGACCTTGTTGCTACCCTTTTCCTTCCAACAATCACATCACCCATTATCTTCTAGTCTTTTAATCCATTTCCAGCCTTCTGTTCATATTCAGAAAACATCAAACAGGTGTTATTTTTTTTTTAAATCCATTTTTTTCCACTGTGTCTGCAAAAGTATGGGCCACAACATGCTCCCACATCAAAGTCACAAACACTTTGTCATCCTGCCACTTGAAAGCCCTTGGCCAAAACAAGGTGTTTTCAAGGACTGGCACCTTTAACTAAGAACTGCTACATAAGGCATGGAAAGGGAGACGCCCATTTCTTCCTTGAGCTAAAAACTTTTGAAGTTGGTTAACAGGGAATGTAATGAGGGCAAAAGTTAAAAAAGTTAGTTCAGCTGCTACTGCCATCCACATCACACAACTGGTGACTTGAAAACACATTTTGATGGATCACTTGGGCCTGAATACATTCTACTGTGCAATCTACCAAACGTGGTTTCAAGCCATGAGTTAACACAAAATACCATCAGTTGTTTTGGTTCTCAGGAAGTTGCAACCCCAGTACACAGCCTCTTTCTAAGATAATGCCGTAACCCTGCTGTCTGTGATTGGTCTAATTTAAAGGCACTGGCATCAGCACTCAGCAGGAACATGCATTTTGGGGGGATCAGTCTATGTATTTATGTGTGTCCATAAAGGTGTATGATACTGGGGCAGCCAGCACTGCACCAACCATTCCTTTGGGTGCAGGGGTGACATACAGAACTTGTGTGATGCCGTTGCTCCCCAACCACCACGTAAGAAGCCTATTCCAAACCATTGCAAATACAGTAAAAAAAAAAAAAGCAAAGGGTTAAATTCCACTTACTGCTCCAAACTGTGCCTATTTAACATTACATGCAATTCACTCCTCCTAAAAGCAGGGTTTTCTTTCCTCAGTCAGATGCCCACAGTCACAGGCTGGTCCATGTGTTCCATCTGGGTAGAGAATATTTTATAGTACTTAAGTATGCCCCACCTTTCAAAATTGAGTGTACGAAAAATAACTGTAACATTTCAGTTAGCTCCAAAAATAATCAAGAAGCAGGCCGGGGTCAACATTTTGGCCACGAAAAGGAAACCAACCAAGCTAAATTATGTAGCTCTCATGTTGCCAAGTTCTTCAATATGCCAAACTAAACACAGACAAAACACAAATGTCCAGGAAAACTGTGAAGAAAGGGAAAAGGTTGAGGATTCCATGAACCAGATGGTTTAGTGATGAAAATGGATGCAACTGTTGGTAACAGCTTTCTGTGCCTGTACCAACTTCTCATTTGATCAATGTTTTCAGAAACTGGTAGATTCATTAACAGATACTTAAATTCAGGATACATTTAGTTTCAGGAAAAAAAGGTTTGTTTTGGTTTAATTTTCCTCCCTTTTAACAGGACAATAAAAAAACCCAAACAAAACCACTGGCAAAAGAGCTCAAGCCCATGGGGATGCACAAACTTACAGATTTTTCCTCCTGAATATCCAAGTGGAAACACACATTTTGGCACATGAATTCCACAGAATCCTTTTTTTTTTCATAAGATATTAAAACCCCAGCTTTTCCTGTACCTGTTGAAAGTAAAGTGTGGGTCTCCCTTGTTAAGACCATTATTGGGATTGGTGGCTGGTAACTGCTGTTACTTTCCTTACATCAAGTGGTATGACTATGCCATACCACTTTTTTGAACACCAGATCAGGTCTCCAACCACTTTGAGAACATAACTCCCAAACACTTCTTTCTGATTTCTTGTATTTTACTGTCCCGCCCAAGGTTTTAAAGAGGGATTCTTTCATCAGAAAAGCTTCTTTTATCTACCAGTACATATATGTCCTGTGTTTTTCACAAGCTTTGGGACTGAAAAGAGAAAGGATACTCTTCCATGTACATAAAAAAAAGATGGAATCTCACAATAACATCACCATCACTAGCAAAAAAAATGAATGAGAAGTGTCTAAATACCTCTAAATTTCAAAGCTCTTATTTCCTAGCCCTTCTTAAGTAGCTGGAACCAGAGAAGGAATTTACTTTTTAGAAGCCCACATTCACTGAAATGAAGCCTGAATATGGCTTTGATGGGAACACTTAGGAAAGTCACTCTTCAGCACTGTCAAGAAGACCAAATGAACATTGCCTGATACACTCCTCATTCTTCAAAACCTGACAGCAGAAGTATTGGCAACATTCATGCTTAAAAACTTGGCAGAAAACAAATGTTTATTTTGATCCTAGAATTGATTATCACACAAAAAGCTTCAAAATTTCAAATCATAATAATCTGTTTGTACTGCTGTTCACAACCATGCTGGTGTTCTGACCTCATTCAAACCTCAACCAGGGCCCATGAGGGCTTTATGCATTGGCCAGGGAAGCAGAAATAAATTTAGACTGCCTCAATACACTAAGCCTCTCAAAACAATTTCATACAGCATTCTGATGATCATATGTAAACAGAAAAATAACAGAGCTTCTTGGTAAAGAGGGAAACATGCCATGGTTTTTTCCATGTCAGCGGGCAACCAAGGGTTTGGCTTCTGCAATCAGAATGGTGTACAAGCCTCATGAATAAGGTATGTAGCTGGCTTCTTTCATGGTGTCCTCCTACCTCTTCTCTTTTCAGTCGGGGTTAGTCCTGTCACAGTTTACTGAACTGCTCACTGGAAGTAGGCAGCCAAAGGCCACTATATCACAGCAGTGCTCCACACCTGTATTTTACCAATGCCATTTCCAGCCCAGTGAGTGAGGCAAATGCAGCCCCTAACCCGACCAACTGGCCAATGTTCCCTCTGGGAGGGACACACCTCTGTTCCTTAGACCTTTTACAACCACAAGCTGATAGTATTTGAAATACGTACACTGCAGCACGCAATAGTTTTGGTTTTCATTCTTTTAGGGTAAGGCTCCCAAACACCCTCACAGACACTGAGCTTACCCTCTACCTCTGTGCCAGGCTGTTAACTTTAGTTCAGTCTGATCTGAAAATGAAAACACTCCAACAAATCATGACTTAAGCAAAATTTCTGTATGTATTATGTCAGTTACAGTTATGCAATGGTCAATATTAGTAAATCGGTAGCTAATATTAAATTAAAATTCTGAAAAAACAGCGACAAACAGTTCCATGGCACGTACCATTTTTACCATGGGGATAACGCTTATCCTTTGTCCAAAGGGACAGTGGAAACAAGTATAAATATAGAAACTGTCTCAAAACTGCAAATCTAAGCCTATGTTAATGCTCTAAACTGTCACTGACTTTCACTAAAATTATTCAGATCCAAACATAAGCAATGATTTAGGACATCAATTTATATGCAATGCTGGTGACCCTGTACCAGTCAGGCTGGATTAATTTCTGTCCACAAAGCAAACTACAGAGTGGCAATATTCTATCAATGGTATTGCAAGAGCTTTTAGCGTGTAAATGTATTTTTAAAGGTATATATACACATTTCCCCAAATTCAACTGTGGCTGAGTATTCCTCTCCCAGTTTCCAATAATTTTTAAACAAATTAGATGCCAAGCCCTTTGGATGCTTTGTTTTTCCAGCCTGAATGAGTCTACAGATATTTTCTTAGTTATACAAGGCCAATGTTTCACTTTGCAAACATTGAAGATGAAGGAACACTTGAAGCTTCAGCACCAGAAGGAAAACAAGGAAGAGTGCAGAGGGTAGCTCCATTTGGAACCACAGAGCTAAAACAATTAATGTTCCAGTTTGATACAAGTAACTCAAAAAGATTTTATTCTAAGTAGTCCCATTGTTCCTGACAACCAAAGTGATTCTTATGTCAGATTGGACCTTCAAGACCCTTGAGCTGATACAGTTTGTAATCCTGTAGAACAGCAACACAAACCAGTTCCCCATAAGCACTGGAGAGATAAGAATACTTGTAATGTCTTGCAAAATGTCATCTCAGTTTATTCAAAACTTCACTTACTTCCTTAGAAAAAGGAGTCTATCATACTTGGAGTTTGTTCCTGTTTTGTTGGTTTGCTTTTTTTTTTTTTTTTTGTTCTGTTGCTGGAGTATTGAGTTCTTGACCTAAGGTTTTATTTATGTGTTAGGCTGAATAAGGGTAAGGAGAGAGAAGGAGCACCGTAATATTAGTAGATTAATTAATATTACTTGTGATGACACTGATGATTTTCCCTGTTTGTCCCCCATCTCTCTCTTCTTACTATCCTCATTTTGCTGCCTTTTTGGATTTTTCCAAAGTGTTGTCAACGGAGCTGTGAAAGTTCCTTCCTTTGAGAGAACAACATTGCTGATTTCCTCTAAGTCTTTGCTTCCATAGGAAGCAGATACCTGGCAGATTTGCAATGGAATGCTAAATCAACTATGGAAGTTCTGCACTGTTGTCTGTTTCTGAGAAAGTCGTAGAAGTTCTTCTCTAATTGCTTTGATAAGAGAGGCTGACGAGTGACCTGGCTGGAGGTCCTCAGTGGAACTGGTGGTGTAGCAAAGGCCCTGGCCCTGAAGGCTGTTGTGTGGAAGCTGCGCAGGAGGTGCTGAGGGCTGCCTGGCTGAAGTCCTCGGCATCTGGAATACTGGTGAGGAGGAATATTCTTGGTGTCCATGCATATGCGTCTGGAAAAAGGCAGAAAGCATTATTGTACTTTCTGAATACACATGAGTATCCCAGAAAAGACAAAAAAGCAAAAAGGCAAAGTACAGAGGGGAAAGCAACATGGAGATGTTGATGTACTATCTGCTGCAACTGTTCTGCTATATGAATAAGTGGTTCCTATTATGGAGCACAAAACAAGTGTACACAGAATTGTTGGACTGCCTCAAGTCCACAGATTTTCAAAATTGTTTTCAGTATTCATTAAAAAACCTCAACCACCTTTCCAATCCACGGTATGTTTAGAAGCTGAAGTGGAAGGAGTTCCACAGAACTGGAAGACAACAGAATTGGCTTCTCTTTCCTTCTATCTCTATGAACTTCCTAAAGACAGCAGGTAAGAGAACAATTTGCCTGTTGTCATTTCTCCGTACTATTTATAAGCACAGACACTACGTATTACTTTGACCTTCCTTTTATCTGCCTGGCTTGCCTGTTCTGTACACTTGGGAGGACCCTGCAACTGACCAGTGCCCAGGAAAACATGGCCAACAGAAGAAGCAGAAGGAGAAAACTACTCAGATTTTGCATCTGAGCAACACTATCCCAGTTTAGGAACAATCATTGTTTCAGGCTAGAAAGGGGTTAATTCTGCGTTTGTTCAGTAACATGCATTTTCTAACATAACAAGGGAGAAACAAAACAGAGGCCTGAGTTTATGGCTTGTCTATCTGGAAGAAAACCTGCTTACACTAAAACAAAGCATGAATTTACAGTACACTGGGTGATTGCACCAACTCCCAGTACAGACACAAACAATGTGCATTTCGAAAATCTAAATTCCATCTGACATCCCTGAAGCAAGTGTTTCCCCTTGCCTCGTAGTTCTGAAGGCTGAGAGACAGCCAGAAGAAAACACTGAACACAAAGGACTTGAACACACAACTGGGAGCAAAGCAGCGTAATCCCCTTTCAGAGGATCTGTGCTGGGGATGGGGAGCAGCCACCTGCAGCAAATTCAGATCACAGTCACCACAATTCAGTGAGCACTACCTTTCTCTGTAGATAAGCCTTAAGTAGTAGCAGAGAGAGAAACCTGATGGGGGAAGAAAGGACAGCAAGGTCAGCTAGAAGAGGATTTGGGAGTGAGGGGGAGGGGAGGGAAGGGATTAGAAAGGGACCTAGAGCGATTGTGGCAGCAGCGTGCAGGGAAGACAAAAATGCACTGGAGTAAGTTCCTTAACATCTCTAATAATATAAATGAGCAAAATTTAAGCTATTTTGTATAAAGTAGAACTAATAATAGATTCTGACTCTGTTGTGCAGCTCACGTACAGCACTCATCACTTACACAATTAATTTGGGGAGAGAGATTAAGAGGAAAAGAGGCTTTAATAGAAGAATGATAGGTAAAGTTTTTCCAACATCCTGTCTTATTTCTTATAAAAGAGAGATGATTTCAGTACCAGAAAGGAATGAATGGGTCCCTTGATTGTTCAGAATTATTCATTTGGCAGTGAAACCTGAAACTAATTCCTATGTGCAGCCTAGAGCTGGCAAACCTGACAAGTACTCTGTGGGTTTATAGAGAAGAGACGACATAAAAAAACACGAAAAGCAAACACTTCTTGATACATAAGTCTTAATAGCAACCTAAATTAGGTTCAGGTTACATTAAAATTGAATTGCATTATGTGATTCAGCTTCTATCTCACACTGCACTGCTTTACCATCCTAAGAATGGTTATTGGGGAATTATAAGGGAAGTTAGGAAGAAAACTTGACGACTTCAGTGGCTGGATTTTACATTAAGGTTATTGAGATTTCCTGAAATATCTAAGAAAAAGAAAAGGATGTGTTTCTGTGATTTAACCTATAACATCAGAATTAAACAGGCCCAAGAGCTTTCAAAACCACATTGGTTTAGAAATGTAACCTCTACTGAAATGCAATAGCAAAATAAGGAGAGTTAGAACACTGAAATGGTTTTCTTTTCAGTTTGCTAGGTTTTTTCTACTTCTAAATTTCTTTACTAACAGAAATAGATATTGGTATATTATAAACCATTATACATGTAAAAAATACATAGTTTTATACCATATCCATAATTTTTAGATTTTTATCTAGAAAGTTCTTTATAATTAACAGCAGCACAAGACCATCGACAAGAATATCTTTATTGAATCTTCCTTCTTAAGAAATGAAGATTTAAGAGATCATATTGTAAATTTCTTAATCTCTACTTAAGTATGCAACTCTAGCCAATTTCAACTGAATTGCATGTGTAAATATGTACATAGACATAAATGTGCATATATATAAACAGATACATAAAATTCACAAAACCGGGTAGCTAATTAGACACAACTCGATTTGTGCTGTCATTGAATCTGCTTCTGAGTGGCAGAAAGGTCAAGTTAGGCTGTGTTCAGGTGGATCTGTCAGCCAGGACGTATCTCACAGGAGTTTTAAGTATGGTGAGACTGTTTAGAGACACTACAGTGGGCAGCTGGAGTAGAAAAATAGAGTGAAACAGTAGCTTTGGGAAACACTGCAAATTTGGAGAAGACTTGAAAGAACAGTGGAGAGCTGTAAAGGACTGTAGAAGGGTAGGAGGTGATGCCAGGTGGTGGTAGGGAGGTAGAGCTTATATTATACAGGTACTTAGCAACTTTGTATCAGTTTCCTAGTTTTCTAAAACGTAGCTTTTCACCTTTGCTAAAAGCTTTCCATAGACAGGAATGTTAGCAAGATAAAAGACCCCGGCTGTTTGTGAAGATTGGACTAAAAAGGAGGTACAGTAATCCCTTGAATATCGCAGGGGTTGGTCCAGAAAGATGCTGCGATTAAGTGAAATCTGAGGAGGTAAATATGGTAAATATGGTAAAGCCGCAGGAAAAAACCCCACAACGTATTTTGAAGCTACAAATGGTGAACTGGGATGTAGTGAGGGATTACTGTATAAGCTCTAGTAACAGTAGTCAAAGCTGTTCTGCTGTGCCAAGTGCCAAGAACAAAAGATCAACGAGAAAGAAGACAGGATGAAGATAGGGGTCTTTTATAAGACACCTGACTCAAAATAGGTGGCATGCCAGAGGCACAGCAAGGGCAGTGCCATGGGAGGGATGGTTTGGAAGGGGGAGTGTAACAGTGATGTAATGGCTAGATAGTCTCATTAGATAATCGTACAAAACTGTAGTTCCCATGTAATTCCGTGTGCTCCGCTTGGAAATTATTCCTGGGGCATCCAGCACCACAAGAGTGGTTTTTTTTCCTTTTAAGGCTCAAAATTAGTTTGGTGACTCACTTCTAGGCATCAGAGATACGCAAGACACTCCACCCACCTGTAAGAAAACAGGCTTTGTTTGTTGTGCTGGTCAAAGGACCACTTGTGTCAGCTAAGGAGATGCTGTAATTCTCCTGGTTGCTTAGGTCTTCTAGATGGAGAATTAAGGTGAATTGACGGTACCTTGCACACTGGCTTTGGGTCAGGAGGTACAAGTGAGAGGTCATATTCCAGCAGAGAATTAGGTATTGACTTCAGGAATAATGGGTGAAGATACTGTGAGGAAAAGGGCTATTGCAGGAAGACAAATGCAGGTCCCTCGCCAGTTTGCATGTGAAAAGGCGGCTCTATATTTTAATCTTCCTAAATGCAGAGTTTAATTTTAGAAACTTCCTCAGAATGAGGAAACATTAACACTGTTTGCAAAGGATCAGTTGAATAGTGCACCATAAGGAACATGACTGTTATTAAGTAAAGTCTCAATTCCAAAAGAAGAAAAGATAAATTTAGATCTCTGTCCTAGTGGAAAATGCAAACTCTGAAGGCAGTTATTTAAATACAGAAAGATACTAAGACTTTTTTTTTTAATCCGAAGAATCCTGTGTAAAAAAAAAGAAGTTGCTTATAGGAAAAGGAAAGCGTAGGCAAGAGGTGAGCTCTCCTACAACTGAATGACATCATACTCAGATAAATTTTAGTTCATGATCTCTTCCTTTTGCTTTTATTTCTTTAATAACACACAAAAAAAATCACATTGCAGTCATATATGAACTGCAGCAACCAGTAAGCAAATGTTCCATCAGAGCCAAGGAAATCTCTAAACTGATGAACCAAAAGAAAGTCAGCCTGGACTGAAATGACCTGAAGATACCCGAAACTGTGACTGAAGTTGCAAACTGCAACCAAATCATATTGTATTGAGCCATGAATATTTCAAAGCTGTGTAGGTAACTGATGTCAAAACCAACTTCTTGTATAAGGTCTCAGATAGTGGGTCCACACCCGAACTGAACGTTAACTGAATGTTAGCAATTCAAGCAATAAAACATTAAGAGAGTAACAGCTGAATGTGCACTTGGGAGACAGAAGGGACAGACTTACAGATCTAGAAAAGTCTTTTTCAGAAAAGAGAGACAAGTGTTAAGATGGGTCAATGAATGGTAACCCAAAGATGTCTCTGAAAATGGAGAGGAGACACTAAGATCTCTCATGCAAATGGTCTTTCTGATATAAACTGAAATTGTGATGATCTTGCATTCAAATACCATAGTTTCACACACAGAGAGCACATTAAATTAGGAAAATACACCTTTCAGCTTTGACAGTTAAAGTTATTCAATAGTATTAACAGAGTTCGTTTGTAGTGCACTAAGTGTATTTCTTTTCTGCAAAGCTATTTCAAGATGATGCAATACTGCAATGGAAATTCAAGTAGTGTGAACACATACTGCTCTCATTACACAAAAGGAGGAGATCCTGCCTTCATCCCTCAAGGAGGGAACCAGAGAAAGATGGCTTAATCCAAGAAGCAAAAGAAGCATACAGTTGATGATCTTGAGAGTACCATACTTCGAAGAGGGACTTGTAGCAGGCAACTGTCTCTCTCCTGGAAAGATACTATCTTCAGTCTCACACATCTGATTGAATCAGGAATGTCAACCTCTAGAAGCACCACTGGCAAGAATATGAAATCACCATGGCTGCCTAGGCAAAACTGGTAAACAAATATGTACTAATTTACCACATCCTGCTGACTGAGGCTAGGAAAATAAGTTGTTTAGAAACACCTCCAATGTTACATGAAAA
Organism: Pitta sordida; assembly: GCA_013390025.1. Classification (NCBI taxonomy): domain Eukaryota; kingdom Metazoa; phylum Chordata; class Aves; order Passeriformes; family Pittidae; genus Pitta; species Pitta sordida. Next base: position 734,249 of record WEKX01026828.1, on the reverse strand, counting down.
GTATGTACCTTATTCTTTTGCCCTGACTCCTGATGTCGTGCACTGATACAGAAGACAGAAGAACTATACCCATACAAAGTAGAGTACAATGTCTGGGTACAATTGTCTGAGACAATTTAATTCAATGTTTTCTACTTACAATGATCTCAAAATACAGAGGCATATTTCAAAGAAGAAATGGAAAGCAGTATCCACCTCTGCTGGAGTTCAGAAGCAGAACTGGATGAACTGCAAATAATGGGTGAAGGCCTTGAGTGAGAAAAAAAAAAGGTCAGGGTAAAATGAGAGAAAGCAGTTAGAGAGAAGCAAAGGGGAAAGAACAGCAAGCATAAGTAAGAAGAGCTAACAAGGGTTTGAAGAGCAAAGCAAAGAATGTCAGAGAAGCAACTGAAAGTATTCCAGGGGGAAAAGGTCCCAAACAGTAATGCAGGAAAAAATACCCAAACATATCACTACTTTGGAAACTATGCAAATGTGTAACACAGTACTCACTGCATCTCGCCTAGCACATTCATCCTCTCCACGGTACTGGGGCCACCCTGGCCCCCCCGGCTGGCCATGCCCTGCTCTGCCTGAGGGGATCTCCACTGGTTGACCTCCGATCCTGCTAGCAATTCCCACCTGAGTGAGGTGCTGTATCTGAGAACCTTAAAAGCAAATATTGTTTTTTTCATCTTTATACACAGTCAAGTTTGCAGGGCAGACAAATGATAACATAAAACGTTGTTGGAAGCAGGAGAAGAAGAAAATGAAGCTCTGTTTCTGTGCAATCAATAAAAATCAGCAGAAAGGCAGCTGTTAGTGTAGAGCAAAGAAGGAAAAGTTATGTGCATTTTGTGCAGTTCATTTCAGTGTGATGCATTTCATTCCACTGCACTGAAAGATGAGGCTGAGATACATGCCTCTCAGACATGGACTACTCTTGGTTCCAAAAAACATGCCAGCCCTTTCCAAACACTATTTACTGAATGCTCTGGCAATGCTTTCACATAAATTACTTAGCAGCAAGAAGACATTTGCTCCTGTGGCACACCTTATTTGCATCACACTAGCAAGACCCTAACTCTCTGCCTTCTGTTCCACGCTCAGAAGAATAACATACATGACTATGTAAGAGTGCGGTTTCTTTGAGCTTTGCTTTGTGGTTAAATATTAAACGATGGTGTCATTAACTAACGACAAGGTCAGAACACACTGCATCTCCTTTCAGCTGAAAGCTAACCTCCTCCTTTCTCTTCCCTTCTCTCCCCCCTCCTGCTGCTTTCAAACACATGCAAGGATAGCTGCCACCATTAATTGCAAGAGACATGGAACAACATGTTTCCTTCTTCCTGAATTTCTTCCCACAGAGAAATGTAATATTTTATTGCTACAATTATTAAAATATTATTTTATTATTAATTAGAAGCGAAACATTTAACTCAGAAATACATAAAGCTGTGTGTATGTACAAAAAGGGAGGAAAAGACAAAACCAACAGCGGGATTTAAGTGATGGACAGATCACTTTCATATTTTCCTCTCAAGCCCAATATTTGAGATATTTACACATAATTATGCTGAACAAGAGAAACTAAATATATGAATTACCTCCAAATTTTAAATCAGAAGACATACAAACATTTAGATAATAGTGTGAATCAGAGAATAAAAAAAATATAATTAAACTGTAATAGTCACTACATTCCTATCATTCTCATTTATGTAACATTTACAGGAAGAGGACAGCAACTATCAAAACTAGGCTTCTTACATGAATATATGATCATATTTCCAGTCTCTCAACTCCCCAGGAAGAAAACATTTATCTGGGAGAAAATTAATCGTGACATTTGCAAAAGAATAAAATCTTTTATTCCTAGAGTCAGTGTTTGCAGCTTAACTGCCATGTGATGTTAGCATCTTACTCATTATAGCATTGCCGAGTGATATGGAAATCATCTCGCAACCAAATCAGGGAAGGTGATTTCATATGGGTCAGTAGCAATAGATAACAATCTAAAACAGAGATCCTGCTTGTACGTATACCATTCCAGGAAGAGAAACGAGAAACAGAGGTAGGAAAGTACTATAAAATGTTGCAATTTATCATGCTGATTTCAGATGCATTAATTAGCTCATTTAGCACAAAAGAAGTAGGTGGCAGTGGAAAATTAGCACACACTGTACTCTCTAAAACAAGTAATTTTCCATTCTTCGAGAGTGGGGTTTTGTGAAAATACGTTTTGTGATAACTAACGCTTGTAAGATACTAAAAAGGTGGCAAAGAACTGCCTTCTTCTGCAAGGATGTAAATTTAACCCCACTTCGTGATAATTTTTTTTTTGCCAGACAAGGATCACATATCATGTGTAGCATCTGAAGGAGAATGATGTCTTAATGGTGACCTTGGTGTAAGAGTAGATACAGACAAGGAGCAATTATTTAGTGCATAATCAGTTTAAGTGAAGTGTACCTGCAGTGCTTCCAACTGGTCGTGGCCGTGCCACCGATGGCATTTCCTCTGAGTAAATCCCTCTGGAGGAATACTGAACTTCAGGTGGTGGCTGCTCCGGGTGCATTAACTCTGCAGGTTGAAGAAAACCTGGCCCGAAGTTCTGCCTGTGGGAGAGGACTCAAGATTAAAATAATCAAATTCCTTAACTAGAAAAAATAATGTAGATGTATATTATAAAAGAGCTCTTTATGATGCCTTTCAAAGTACATTGTAACCTTAAATATTCAAGAAAACATTTACACCTGAAGATTATACTCCTCCTTCATGATCTGCATTGCACAGGAATAGTACAACAGTTTACAGAAGTGTTTTGCACATGTTGCAGTCTCCTCAGGGCAGAGAAAAAGTCCACAGGTCTTAAGACCTTGTTTTTCCCTTGGGGGAAAAAGGATCTTCTAAACCAGAAAAATAGGACTTCAGCAGTGACCTAGCTGCTTAACTGAGCAACAAAGCTGACTATGCTGTCATTAGCACAGTTGAAAGATGCAATATATATTATAATTAATGTTTCCTGTAAATCAGACTTGGTGCTGGTAGTCACTGTATTTACTGAAAAGAATTAACAACAGAAACTGTAATCAATCCAACTCCACTAATTGTGCCAAGGTAATTGCACTTGTAAAAGAAACCCTATAATTCATTCACTGAACAGTAATAGGGAGGGAGATGGAAATTCTGCTTTTCCTATCCTTCCTATTAGGGTTATACTTTAAAAGACTGATGGTAGCTGACTTTTCAGGGGTTATCGATTCCTAACAATATAGTGGAAGTGTGGATGCCCAAATTTCAGCAGCTTGGGTTACTAGGCCTTGCTCTCTCAGATTGCAGGTATGATCAGAGAGATGCTTCACAAGAGGCATTCAAAGCAAAAGATTACCTTCACTAAATCACTTTCAGCAGGAGCCTCTCAGTGATGAGTATAAATGAAGGTGAGATAAACATCCTAACTCAGACACACGAAGTACACAAACTGAGGACAAGGGATGAGTTTCATATGCCTTTTACCACAACAGCATCCAAGCCCTTCTAGGCTACAGACTATAATATATCTTATTCCTCAACAGCTCAATTTTAGACCTCTTTATTTTACAGGAAAATCCTGTGACTGCATCTAATTCAAACTATGTATTCATGATCTGTGCTTTATTTGGAAAACTATCCACCTCTGTATGACAGCCAGAGAGAAAAGAAAGTTGACATAATAAAGCCAAATAACAGCCTATTAAAGCACAAACAAGTACAGTGATCCTCTACATAGCTGAGATCCAGAATTTGCANGCTGGTGCCTGGCAGCACCAAGCCGGAGCAAGGGGAGCAGGCACCCGTGCTATGCCGAGCTGGGAGGGAAGGAGCTGGAGCAATTACAGGAGGAGGCAACAGGGGCCCTCGGGGTGTCTGCATGGTTGGCATTATCCTCTGCCAGGCTGCAGGAGAATTGTGTGTGTCTGTGTGGGAGCGAGAGGCACCTTCCCCCGCCACTCCTGCAGTGCCCTTTGTGTGCCCACAGTCAGGCAGGTCCCATGGCCGGGGGCCGGTGGAGCCCAGGGGCCGCACCTGCCTCGGCCGGTGCTCAACCGCCCTGGCACTCGCCCTGCTGCCAAACGCAGCAGCCGCCCGCCCCAGCTCGCCGGAGCACAGCCATGTCGGGCAGCCCCCAGGCGACTGAGACAAGCCCCGCTCTCAGGATCGTCCTCCAGACCTTATTAGGGGAGGGGATGTGGCTACGAGCGTGGCATACTTGAATACTTAGTGGGTTCGCTATCCTTGCGGATTCCAGGTACTCACATGTAGAGGGCCAGACCCAACAACCTGCAAGTAATAGGGGACTACTGTAATTGTAAATTGAGGTACACCAGCTACTTGGCATAGAGTATTACTAAATGGAAACGGTATATGGGCTTCAAGCTGTAACAGTCTCACTGTGGAAGTGCTAGAATTTACCCACTTCCCTTACGTACAATCACACCTGTCCACTCAGCAGATCTAAAGGAAATAATTTCCAACCACACTTACAAACTGGTTAAAACAAATGCTTCAATAGGTAGATAATGTTTAACAATATCACTTCTGTTATGTTAACCACTGGAATCAGTAAAGGATATCACCATCGGGTCTTTTATGCCTGCAGTGTTGAGCTGGAATTTTGAAGTTGAAGAATTACAACAAATTTTTTATGTTTTCTAAAGAAAATATTTTCTCATTACTGCAAATGTATGATTATTGTGCAAATTTTTCAGGGGACAGGGAGTATATCCTTTATTGCTGACGTGTTTGTACTTGAAAGGTACATATTTAATAACTCTTCACCCTCTCTTCTCAATATTCTTTATAAACGGATATGTAGCTATAGCTTCTCTTTAAAGTTGTAGATCAACAGAGGAGTATAAAACCAGGATACAGCTTTGCATCTATTTCATACAGGCTTTCTAGTGCTCCTTCCTATTTCCAGACTGAAGCTCAGCTTTCAATTCTTGCACATTCAAAAAAAGAAAATTAATCTTCAGTCAATTAAGTGTGGAGATACCACCCCAAAAATCAATTTTACACCACTAATCCACTGTGGCTAAGTAGTTCTAGCTCTGTTGCATGATGCAATATCCATTTTCTGGCAAAAGCTGTTCCCAGTGCCTTTATGTTTGCCTAGCTGTTATGTGACCTAGGTCTTTTACACTTAATTTTTTTCCCCAGGTTGGTTCCACTCCATTAAAGATGCTGACTGCATTAATACAGAGAACAGTACACTCACCCAACTATTATTCTATGCACAGGATATTTAAGCCAATGGACTATGACATTGATATAAGCCACCTAATCACACTGACCTCAGGTTATTTTTCCTTCCTCTAATTGGGGCACTGTTTCTAACAATTTGTTTGTCATTATCTTCAGAATTTGAGAACAACTACCAGTGCACAACTGTGACAACTCTTTCTTTGTTTTCTACTGATCAAGCTTTAAGAAACTTTTTATTTTAATGAAAATTTAAAGGAATTCTTTCTGTTACGGTCAACGACCTTGCAGACTGTTAACTTAACCTGTAGGCACTGGCAAAGCCTGTGATGCAATTAATTTGTGATTTACATAAATTCAGAGTGCCTATGTCAAAAGGTGATAAATTTTTGAACAAAAAATATGTTGCAAAGACACTGTGCTGCTCAGGTGTATCAGCATGGGCTTAAGCACTGTCATGATTAATTTATCATATTTTCCCTGAATGTGTAACAGGTCAACAAAGAGAAAATCCTCAATAACAAACAATTTGCGTTGGCATTTTCAAAGCTCATAATCTTCACGATAACCTAAATTACAAAAAATGCACCACATGTCATGTGTTCCATTTCATGTATGCTCTACTCACACTGAAACTGTCAACGCCAGCCAAGACCTAAGTAAGAAGCTTAGAAATTCCTCCTTTTCTACTCGGCCCTTTCAAAATCAGGTTGCAGAACAATGAATAAAGGGAAGTTCTTCATATCCATTTTACCATCAAGTTTCCAAGGCAGTGAAGATTCCAGGTGAAATCTAATGAATGCCATGGATACCCATGGGATTTCATATCATACAAAACTACCATTTTACCACCTTGGCTGCAGCACTTTGGAGAGGGTGAGACAAGTCTGACCACAGTGGGTACCACGACTAAAGAGTTCACCTTCACAGGTAGCCAAAACACACACACCAAGTGTGAAATTAACCGTCACCTGGACAATATTTTTCTTCTCTTTACATAATTCTCCCACAGCAAGGGCAGGAGAAGATGGAAAAATTTTTCTTTCCCCAATTTTACAATCTATGAGGGTCACTGTGCTCTGTCATTTGTTCTCAACTTGGTTAAAAATAGAATGAATCTGTTAGTCATATGAAAGCTTTTCAACGGAGTGTTGCCCTGAGGATACAGAAACAAGATGAAAGTGAGAGTACTGGGAGAATTACATGCATCTGAATAACTGTTTCAGGCTGTCCAAAAGCTGAAACTCAGTGGTTTACTGAATATTTGGAAGGATATCTCTATAGCCAAGGGCCTATTAGCACATTTCTTTTAAACACATTCCATACAGCATGCATATGTCATTCATGCCACATAAATAAATTACACAGAGTGGATCTGGACTCCTGTTACTTCTCATTTATACAGTATTTTGCATAAGGATATACCAGGGCCAGTAAGAAACCCAGAGTAACTGCAAGGAAAATAAATGATAATTTTATGAGTGAAAAGCTACCTTGGTAGAAGACCTGGTGCTGTTGGTGGAGTCATTCCAAATTCCATGTATCTCTGTCAGAAGAATAAAAAGGAAAACCAAAACCAAATTAAAATGTATATCCTGAGAGATCCACTGTCAGCCTTTTAAGTGATGAGCGGCAGGGGTCACTAGGCTGTTATTGTAACTCATTGGCAGCCATAAGAGTTTTGTTTCGCAAACCCAGAAGTACACGATCTGGGAATCACTGTTACAGAAGACTACTGTCCGATGAGAGTCTTCAAATCAAAAATTTTCCAGAAACACTTTCCCTCACGTGCAGAAGATCAAGGGCTGCTTCAATGTCTACCTGGCTGAAAACTTTCAGCAAACCAAGCTTTCCATTTGGAAATCTCTTTAGACCTCAACTAGCATAAGACTCCAGCATGGAGATCACAGGGCTCAGACTCAAAAGAACCAGAGATGATCTACAGGATTATCCATGCGTCTCAGTGCTCTATTAAATGCAAAAAAATCCTGTACAGAAATATTGGTTCCTTATCCCTCCCCTCTCAAAAGCATTTGGATACCCTGATGAAAAACACGACATTAGCCAAATACTTTCTTTTTTCATTGTAAAAATAGGAAGTACCATGTACATTCAAAAAAATAGGTTTTACTCTTAGACATAGCAAGACTAATTTGTGAGAGACCCTAACTGAAAAGAACAGAAAAGCTACCCTAAAGGAGAACTCCTATCTTTTCTTGTGGTTGAGATGGGAAAAAGGAAAAGACTCTAAATAGCTTAAAAAGCAAATTCAACATCTTGTGATGGTCATTTCTGAATTCTCCTGCTCCACATTTGTGGTAAGTCCTGACAGCAAGGCCACAATAACAGTGACTGTGGCTCAATCGGTGGTAACTCCCTGCCCAGAAAAGCCTTTTAAATTGCACCCCTCACATTAAATGAGTTGTTTACTGCCTGAGTTGGACCATAAGGTGATCCCCACTGGGTGCATGTTGTTCCCCTCCCTGCTTGAGCAGGAGTGTTGTTTACCGGCTGTCCTGCAGAGACCCCGGGTGGTGCCACGGCCGTGGAATTGGCTGCTTGGCTGCTGGGAGCCACCAGTGCAAATGCATCATCCAGCAGCGAGTGCATGGTCTGCCGAGCCTCCTCAATGGACGGCTGTGGGGGGACGTACTGGGAGACTGGGTGGGAAGGCAAGCCAGGGAACTTCCCTAGATCAGCTGAAGATGATGTCTGAGGTTCAGGAGGCAAATCTGGATCAGACTGGAGGAAATGGAAAGAAGGTGAAGGGCAGCCACCGAAAAGATCTAACCAGTCAGCTTCAAAGCCCCAGTGGGCCTTAAGTCTGAGTGACATTGTCTTTGCCAGAACTACAATGAGATAAATGGTGCAAGTGCGGGTGCTGGACAACCTGCCCCTCACCCTCCTTACTTCTGCATGCATATATGCATGCACACACATAACATCAGCAGTTCAAATACTTCATTCAGTGTGATCTCAAAGACTCTAATGTCAGATAAGGCAGCAGAGCTTCGTGCAGGAGTTACTCAGCTGTAGAAATCTTGTGGTTTGTAAGCACATCGTGAAGTCATGCACTACTCCACCCAGAAAAAGACAATGAGCCCTGTGTTTGACTTCGCAGCTTTTGCAATTCCAAGAAATTAAATCAGTCTTTAGCTTACAACTGACCACATCGGCAGTAACATTAAATAATTATTACCTCCTAGAAAAACACACAAAGGAAGCTGTTAAGGAACTAAGTCGTTACCTGCATGGAACTTGAACTTGGGTGCATCACCTGAATGGGATTCATGTAAGTGCTTCATAGCAGCAATACCTGAGGCATGCATCGTAATTACTACCTGGGATCTTACCACACTGGCTTATTGTTCGTCAGTAAGAGGAAATTAAATGAGCTTTGCAGTAGCAGACTTATTATCAAAGCTCATTCTTACCACTGCATGCAGATTGAAAAATCAGTCATCAAGAGGCACAAGCTTTTACTTTATTAGGAATTTAGCATTCTGAGCACTGTCTCGCTACAGATGCCAAAGGGGTTGAGCCTGCTGTGTGACGTCTTAATTAAACAGCTTCAAATGATAATTCATTCTGCTGCAGCATGACATTAAAATCATCACACTCATGTTTGAAGGCAGAAGGAAACTGCAGAAATTGACATCATAGTCACTTGACTGTACATACACAGCTAATGGTGAAATTCTTAAAATCATTAAACCATGTTTCAAGATAAAAACTGTCCAGGTGTTTCCAATATTAGCATTAGACTTAGTGAAGTCTTCTTAAAAGTGGTTAAAGATGCCTAAACACAGTTTTTGACATGGATATGACTGAACAGAAGTATTCTCTAGTGTCTGCCTTTTTTGATGGAAAACAAAATTAATTTTCAAGACATTGCACCAGAATTGTTTCAAGTTCGTGTAATACAAAGATAGTTTTCTCTTTCATTAATAATTAATTCCCACGTTTTAAAGATGAGAAAATTTCCGAGATTTTTTAAAGATGAGAAAATTAACCGAGTCTCCCACTCTGTAAGAGCAAAGGATGAAATTTTCTGTAACATATGAACATATAAATCCAGCAAATTGGACTAGAGTGAAAGTACACTCAAGATATCGTGAAGCACGCCAAGCACACTTTCATGTGCACAACAAATGGCATTAATGAAAACAAGGCTTTGGTTCTTGGTCTCTTTAAGGAATACTTGGCAGAATTTTACTGCTTAATAGTGACAGACTGTCAATGAAATCTGTATTGACAGTCTGTCAATAAGGATTATGCTAACTACATGTGACTGGAACTAGCCATACAGACCATAGCCACAAGGCCAAAACCTTCCATACGTCACAACCATTATTATGATTGCCAGAACATTCCTGCCATTCAACAGACATACATACAATATATGCAGAATTATTGACTCCTGGAGGCCTTTTGTATGTGCCATCACTGTCAGTTGTGATTAATCTGTCCTTTTCGGCATCAATCGGACTCCCATTTATCTGATGTCGTCGGCGCTGCTTGGGAGAACGTTTTGCACGAGAACTTAAGAGGAAAAAAACCAAAAAGAGAAAAAAAGGTAAACACATTTCTTTCTGCAATTTTTATTCTCATCCCACTCAAGGTTAAATTCCTCTACCCGTTCCCTCCAAGCCAGCCTTTGCTCAGCCCTGTTTCTCTTCCCTTTCACAGTTTTTCATGCCAGTCCCATCAGATAGTCTCAAATCTCTTTCCTCAAGCCTCTCATAACAACACTCTCATTGGCAACTCTCCAAAATGTCTCTTCCTCCCTCAGATTCTCTCCACTGTCACCCCCCTTTCTATATTCACCTGTCAAAGTTGCCTGTGCCCCAGCCTGCTGCCCCCAGTGCCTCTCCAGGTCTCCCAGACCAACATCTGACACACTCTGGCACATCTGCAGCAGACCAGACAGCACTGACAAGATGGCTCTGTGCTTGGAACATTTGGTTTAACTCCACCAGGCAAACCAGCTGAGGAACCCACACAGCTGAAGAAAAGCTGCTTTCTATCAGTTGTGGAAGCAGCCACAGGGTACCTGTTCTCCAGGAATAAAGCACTAGGATTCATAAACTCTAAACAGAACCCGGGGAAAACTTTCTTGAAAACACAAAGCCAGGAAGGCAGATATATGAAGCTAACAAATGTGACGCATAATCTTTTATGTATTCTCTCTGGGTAATCTCATTGATTTGTGAATTTGCCTTTAATATTCAAAATCTTTATGCTTTTTAGGTTGTTCAAGGTTTTCCTGATTTTGCATATTTCACCCTCCCTTTATAAAAATACTATTACTTGCAGATTATATGTTCCATGTATCTTTTTTAGTGCTGATACTGCAATTTTGATCCCTCTACACCACATGAGAATTTTTCAAACAAATGACAGAGCAAATACTAGCATGTTTTAAGACAGTTTTCATACATTCTGTCTGATTTATCAAGAAATCACTGCTGAGAACTTGTAAAAGAATAATTTGAGAACAAAACATACTGGCACATACTGAAATAAATCAAAATGCTTAGAACAACCCAATTCTTCTCACCTAGATAACTCAAATTCAACCAGTCATCAAAATTATCTTAAGCTCTCAAAGTTAAGAAGTACAGTTTGGTTGTACTTTGGGTGCTGATTCGTCAAAGAAAATAGTTCTTTCCATCTTTGAAATTCATACCTCTTCCTGGGCTCTATGAAGACAGTAGGCACACTGCCTCCAGGGTCCAAGATCTTGTCAATCTGCATCTGCGCCTTGCGATATATTCTGTGCTGTTCTTTGGAGTCAACCACCACCACATCATCAACCACTGGAAATTCATAGTGCCCTTTACGCTTGGCGCGAAGACGAATCTTATTGCGGTGATGCTCAATCTCAGATTTATGCCTCAGGGCTGTTTGTATCTTACAGAAGGAAAGCGGGGGGGAAAAAAAAAAACAAACCGTATTTTTCATTTGTGTATTTTGCAAATTGGATTTTGTTGCTCTTCTATAACCCTCTCTTCCTCACCTCTCTCCCTGCCCCTACCTCCTGCATCTTCCCCCCTTCCCCAAATCTCTGAAGGACTAAAATAAGACACACAATTTACAAGAGCACTTTCTTGGATATTTTTCAGTATCCCCATTGTCTGCTCGGGGTAGATGCACTACGTATTATACACAGCGAGACTGCCAGCACAGCAAGTGCAATTAGACGGAGGTAGCAGCTTGTTAACAAAAGGCAGGAGGAATGCAAAAACTCCTGCTGTCTGCTCTAAAAGATAAGACTAACCAGTCTGTAGTTAGCTTTGCTTGTCAAACAGAGATACAGTTGATCAATACTGTTGAAATCTGTCACCCATTCCCTTTAATGATCTTCATCACCCAGGAAGCAAGAAGTTCTCTTCCACAGGGTACTCGGAAACACAGAATCTTAAAAAAGTTAAGGTACAGGTTTCAGTAATCTTTCACTCTGAATTGTGAGACGATGTCATCTTACACCCAGTAGAAAACCAGATATGTGGTACTCTCAGGCATTGTATGATGTGGTTTCACAGGGCACCACCTTCCCTTCTCATATTCTGCTTACAGTAACATGAGGCCTCGGAGAATGCAGGAAGTTTCTTTATGTTTACTCTCAGATAAATACATCAGAACTTGAGAGCAATGAATGTGCTGGAAAATCCCACCCCAGAATGTTTTGAGAAAACTTCTTTGTATAACCCACATTCTGAGCTGCTGAAAATTCAAAAGAATATTGTAGAACAAAAAACTAAGCTGGGCCACACTTTCTAATTCTCACACATTAGTTAACACAACTCTAATTAAGTCATGTCCTGATGACTAGCAACAGGATGCTAACAATGAGGTACCTTGACCATCAGTTTTGCTTGTCTCTCAGTGTATAAACTCTGTGTTAGATCTCTCTTAAAAACAGATCAGATTATTCCTCTGGACAGAAACAGGATTATTCCTGTAACCTGTCAAGATTTAACTCCTCAGGAACTAACAAGAAACTGCTGATAACAAGAAACTGGATACTTTTCACTTCCCTCTTGACTGGGCATACAGTCCTCCAAAAACATTCAAAGCACTTTAAGAATACCTCTTTGTTAATTTTGTTGGTCTCTGCCACTCGATCAGAAAGCACTGAGTTCTGAATCGGAGGTGCTGCCATTGGCTGCATAGCAATCAGCTGGATCTTGCTTGGGACCCGCCTGCTGGCATCTGAGGAACGGGACATCCTATCCACGTGTTCAAAGATAGAGGCTGAGGAGTGCTGCTCGTTTCCACTGCTGGTCTGAGGAGGTCCTAAATCACCAGAACCAATACAGAGTAAAGCAGTGCTGCCAGGGTTATCTCAGTCAAACGTTAAGCTCTACAGATGCTATGCTACAAGACTATGCCATATTTTCCATCTGTGTTTAATTTGCCCTACAGGCCTTCCAGCTGATTCATATTTAGTGTACAAGTTTACCCCGTGGTTTCATAAACATTTTTCCATTATATTTCCAGAAGGTGAACTGTCATTCTTTATTTCTGTAAATCAAGCTCTTGGCATTTGCAAACACCCCAAATCTCAATCTACTTTACTCCATAAAAAGCTGTTCAAGTACATACTGCTAATAGTTCCTCTTACCAGTACTTAAGGAGATGCAAATTGCTCAAATGGAGGTTCAAAGACCAATGAAAGATGCCTCGATGCAAAACGCATTTCTTAAGAGTGATATAGGAACTAAACAAAACCCCCTTAGAAATCCACACAAACCACAAAGGGTTTTACAGACATTTTCCGCATTAAAGCTTTTAAAGAAGCCGCCTTCTCCGTGACAGGATAAATAGTTCACATAGTATTAAGTAAGCTGCACAAATACTGTCACGTTGTAATTTGTTGAAGAGGTTAAACTAACTCAAATATGGGCAGCAAAAGAGAGAAACCAGTATGTGTGGAAGCTGCACCCAGGTCCTGCCAATAGATGATCACTTCAACAGAAATGGGTCATCTCTCTCAAAAGACTTTAAACTACCCCAGTGGTTTGCAGTTAAGCACAGATTTAATTATTCTTCCTCTGAGTTAGACCTAAAATGGGAACGGTTATGAGGATGACACTGGCAAAAGTTTGAAAACTTGCAAAATAACCTTTTGTCTTGTTGACATGGTAAAGCCACAAATTCTCAAATTGCTTTTCACCATGAAATATAAGCAATGAGAGGGCAAGATTTGTGACTTTCCTGATGGAGCAACCCAACATTTTGGAGGGACAGAGTCCCACATGCTTGCACAGACTTTTGATAAGAGGATGTGGCTCTCAAGATTTGAAACAGGAGGAAAATCTCATTTGATTGTGATAAAGAATCAATTGTTGATCAATATGATCCAAGTATAACATAAAAGAAGGAAAATCAAATAGACACTGCTCTGATCCATTTGCAACGTGCAGGTAATGCAGGTTAGGGTTCAGAAGAGGAGTGAATGCTATCTTCTGTAGCAAGACACAATAGATTACTTGCTCCTTTGCTTCCCCTCTTCTAGCACAAAAAGGGAGCAGGAGAATGGTACACTATTATACTCATAGCACATTAATTTTGGGCTGGAAAGCAATCCGGCAATAACTTAGTGAAATTCTTATTCTTCCTATTTTTCAAACTTGATCAATGCATTGTCAACCATACCCATTTATAAATGGTATGCTTTATTTATAAATGTGACTTTTCTGTATAAGTGCCATTAAAAAGACGGTAAACAGTTCCATTCAAGTCCTCTGTGTCACCAATGTTTTGCAGGACCTAGAGACTAAATGAAATATATCCATGTCTCTTCTGTAGCTATTTATACCATCTTTACCATTTGTCATCTTCACAGCCCCATCTTCATGTATTTCTAAACAGCATGCAAGCATTGCCTCTCACAGAGAAGGGCACAAGATAAATTAAGAAGTTAGTGTGAATCCCTCAGAGCAATTGTATAGTCAATAGAAATCTAAACTTCTGCATTCGTCTTTCCCATTCTCCCCACACATTAATAATTTCATCCCAACCTTTTCAATCTAGGAGGTGTTATCAAGCTTACTGACTTCCAACACAAAATTTTAAGGTTATTTTCATCCTACCTGCTTAGCAAGGTCCAACATATTCAATTACCCTGAGCATTCCCTCTGAATCTGTATAATTTCATCCACAACCTCCCTTTTTACACACATAAATAAGTTTTTGGCAGAGGCCTCAGCTGAAACAGTTCTTGAACTCATTTCACGAAACTGTCCAAAAGTCCCCTGACAAATTTTGGTAATGCTCTACAGTAACATTGCATGTTACTCCCTTTTCCAGAAGAGATACACACATAAAACACTCATAAACTGCATCTGACCTTTAAATCCCCTCTGTGCATACACTGTGTCTATAAATAAAAATCATGATGGAAGTACAATAAAATAGATAAAGTCAGGAACTGCTCCGTGCTGTGCACACATAACAAAAGTAGAATTGGTTTCTAACTCAACACATAAACGAGCACAAAAGTTTTGACAGAGAACATAATTTCTCATTTCAGAGTTCTTATATTAGACTAGTGTCTGTGCTTAGAAAATCTTCCTTATAAAGCTACCAGATGACACTACATGAACAAAATTTTGATCTCTGACTAGTCAGCTGAGGATAAACAATAATGGAGAGGAAAGAATACCCCAGTACTGGTCAGAGCATGTTTAAATAACTCGTTCATAAAGGTCACATGTCAGGATAAGTGTTCATCACTGTTCCCTGAGTAACAACTATGTACTAATTGAACTGAAATGCCAGGAAAATTAATTGCTCAGCAGGAAGCTACGATTTCATATGAAAACAAATACAGTTGGAGACAGAGGAAAGCTATTGCTTCCTGCACCCTCTTGAAACAAAAAACCAAAAGCAACCAAAGGGGAAAAGGCCTCATCCAAAATCAGACTAAGTCAATGGGATCCTTCCACGGATCCACTGGTACCTGAATCTATCAGAGCATGCAGTTTTAGATAAATTTAACAGTTTCTTTGTATCCCAGAAGGCTATGTCCCTAGGATGCAGCTGATGACTCATTAAACCCAACATAGAACGCATCACAGCCAAACTATCCATCCCTCTCTACTACTGTTAGATGGACAGTACTACCAGAGGGCACAGTCCTTATTTTATCATTAGATACGTTACACATTATCACAGTGTCAGCTTTTTCCTGCCCTGTGTCTGCACTGTCTCAATCCCGGCCAGGGAACACTAGTTCAGGAGAAAATACTTTGTGCTTCTTTGCAGGTACCTTCTGTTGATCTTGGGGTTCCAGTAAAGAAATAATTTTATCTCTAACTTGCTTACACAAAGCTAGCTTCAGGACCAACAGCTGCCTTAGTTTTGCCTCTTTCACAGCGTTGTTTTCCTCAATAATTTGAAAAAAAAAGTTGTGAGGAAATTAGAAAAATGTGCCAAATGACTATAATTTGTGTTACTGAGACTTGTTTTACACTTCAATAGCTCAAAAGCAATTTTGGTTTTTTAGACTCAGAAGACAAATCCTTCCGTCCTTAAGATCTAATCGCAGCTATCCCAGCACCTCTATTTGTATTTGTAAACTACCAGCTCTGATTACTTACCCACTCTGTTTGCTCCTGACAACATAAAGGAAAGAGAAGAGACAACAGAGTAATTACGACAAATAATTCAGCTGAAATGGCAACTGGAAAAAGCCCACAGCAGTAAGATAAGACGACTGAATTTACTTCTGAATGCAATGCATGAACTTGGATCAAACTACCAAGCCTCAACTGCACAAAAAGGGAGATGAATCTCCCATTTAACAGAGAGCTCTCTCCAGACTCTGAATGCCAAAAATAGTCCCTATAATTACCGAACTAGAGGCACCAAATGCTGAAAAAATTAGTGTATTTGATCCAGCGAGGGAACAATAAGTAGAAAGGACACATTTTACACAGTACCCCTGCTACCTTTAACAGGTAATTCAGAAGCAGCAACACCCAACCAAAACAAAATGTTACACCTCACAAAGTTTTAAGCCAGATAGAAAATCAAGAGGTGAAAATGGAGTTCCCAGGTAAGAAGAAATGGCAGAACACTAAAACAGAGCAACAGAACTGAAGGTTGTAGCAACTCAAACCATCCTGAGATGAGCTCTGACACAGCATAATTGTTTTCCTAACCGCTTTTACCTGGGCATGACATCTGGTCCTTAGAGGAAACTTAAGGCATTGAAAACATAAAGCATCAGTACAGTATCTTCTTTTTGTAAATTGTGTAAAGTACAAACAGCATACACTGCTTGCCAGATTATTAGGAAATATAAATTTTTAGTCACATCAGCAGATTCTGTGCTTTGTTTTCTTAAATATTTGTTACATAAGAAAGCCTCCTCCATCACCCTTGCTCTTCCAGGAGTAGACCACATTATGAAAGTTTTATCATTTAACTTGCTCTTTAGTCATCCAAAAGCTGTTTATATAATAAACTATCTTACATATTCCCATTTCTGCAACATAAACAAAAAACTGAAGATTTCCTGCTATGATCTTAATTTCACTGGCACTGCATTCCTCAGAAGTCATCTTTACATCTCAGCTAGTATTTCACAGAGTGTGTGGAAAAATACTCAACATACCAAAGAAACTACTCTCAGTGTAGTCAATATCATCTTCTTCTCCTCAGTTCCTGTTGCCATCAAGGCCATGTGTATTAAAAACTGATGGGGATATCACTTTACCAGACATTCAGCATCAAAATATTCTCTAGGAGGGTTACTGTGATTTAAGGCAAAGATCTGGTAGCAAAAACCACAAGCGAGGAACAAGCCATCTAAACAAAAAGCTTCTCACAAAAAACACTTAAGTGTTTGCATAGGCACAATTGCCCACACACTTTTAAACAGGAAAAGAATTTAAAAGAATGTTTTAATTAAAAAATTAAAGTGCATTTTCAGTATTTTATCAATTTTTCAATGAGAAAAGAAATATATTTTAGGGTATCTCCAAGACAAATGGTGGTATTTTAACTGGAAGGAAGATGGTTAAAATATCACTGTCATTAACATATTAGGACAGGATTTACACCTTTCTAAAGCACAGTTATGCAGGCATTTTGATATTTCAATTAGAATTTATTTGTAAAACTTTTACCTCTCTGGTTTCTTTTTTTAATCTCACTTTTTCAAAGTTACATTACAGACGTATACCCCCGCATTAGGGTGTATATGTGGTCCTGCTGTGACCTCTGCTGCCCAAGTAACTGTCTGCAATTCTGCTACCACAAGAGCTACAATTAGGCCTAAATAGAGAGTTCTGCCGGGGGTGTATGTGGGACAAAAGGAATGAAGATCCATTCCTGCTAAGCCATTAGTTTCAAAAGCTTGCTGGAACGAAAGGAATGTGTGCCTCTTTAGTTTCAACAGAAAAAACTAAATCAAAATGGAAATGACTTTCTGCAACAGAAACCACAAAAATCAATAGCCAAAGATTAATTTATAAAAGTTACAGAACCACATTAACTATTCCACCTGAATAAAGCACACAAGGGAGAAAAAGGAGTAACAAACCCTTCTTCACTGCTCTGCGTGGTTTGCCCTCGTTTGCAACAGTTGATGGTCTTGCAGTTTCTTCTCCTGTCTCTCTCCCGCTGGATTGTTCACTTGCTGTGGAGTCAGCATCTGATGGTGAAATTCTGCCACAAAAAACCCAGTATGGAACAGAAGTTTGCAAAGGGGCACAATTCTCACACACAGTACAATCCTTCACTACAATACGTTGTGAAGACTGCCATAATTTTCCTCTTTGCAAGTAAATTTATAGTAATCACAGCCAGATATTCATTGCCACGATGTTAGTGATATTGCCTTTGAAAACTGACTACAAAAAGATTCACATGACAACATTATTAGGCAATCTTTCCTTTAAAATACACTACAAGAAAAAAAATCTCTGCAGTCATAAGTGCCAGTTAGCTCTTCAGACACAAAATAATTATATTAGGAATAAGAAACCCATATAGGTAACAAGTGTAACATTCAGCCTCGGTAACTTGGTGTTCTTTTGCTTGCAATAAAAGTCCACATAAATATTTTCTTGATCACTCAAATGTAGCACCAGTCAAAAATGCTTCTTTTATGTATTTATCTTGTTCAATCATGAGATTCTTAAAATCATTTGTTACCTAAAAATTACAATCTCAGTGTTCACAGCTCTTGAGAGCAATACAAAGAAACAAAAAAAACCCCCATGATTTTCCTCAACAAAATACTTCAACTGTAAAATTATTCAGATGTTATAAAAATACATAAAATACAAGGCAAACACTACTGCTGACACCAAAGCCTGTCTTTTCATATGGGATCAGCTTTTGTCATAGTGTCTCTGGTGATCATTTTGTCTTGTGAACACTCTTATTCTCTTCTGGCAGGGAGTTAAACACTGCAAGTGTGCACATTAATGTCATTAGTGCAGGATTTGCTTGGGTTAGATGGGTATCTGAACTAGTTACTGAGGCTCTTGGCTAAAAATCAACCTGCCTAGAGCCTGCAGACTAGGATAACTATATCCAGCCTGATAAGTCCACTGCAAGGTAAAGCTACTCCTTGCAGAAAGCAATGCTCTGAATGGATTTGTTTTTTTCTCCTCCCTGAACAATGCACTGATGTGCAAGACTGTAGAACTAATGTCACACATGAACTAAAAAAAAATAGCAGGGAAAAGAGGATAAATGGTCCTCAAAGTGCTTACAGACCTGCATCATTGCATCTTCTCCCTTTTCTAAGCTGGAAGGTGAGTAGAGCTATCCAGCACCTTTGTCTTGGTTCAGCAGAATATAAGGCTGGAGTTCTGATTCCAGACTTCCTACCAACTTTGTTTCACATCATTGTATTTTGTAATCCTTCATACTCTTTTCTCAGTCTATCTAAATTACCATTAAGTTACAGGAACAGAAATAGTGCTGAATCAACATCAGTCAACCCTTAAAAGTGCTGAGAAATATGTAGTTGTATCCTCTCAAGCCAAAACAATGGGTCCAACTCTCAGTTGGAGCCTAGAGATACTGTGCTTTCTGAATTCAGCTGCTCTAGTTTGTTGGTTTTTTACAGATACAGAACATGTACTCACATCACCACTCTATTTCCTGGCATGCAACACGCAGTCCTGAATTGCACTGCGATGAACTGAGTTCTGTATTTCCTCACGAAACAGCAAACAGCTGAACCCAACATAACACAGTATGATATCATTTCATATTTCAACTTCTGCCTCGGGGAATAAATGTTTTAAATCTCAAACTGACATGGGCATGTCAGCATAGTAGGGAGATGACAGTAACATCTCCATAGTTAAGCCTAAAGGAAGATTTGTTCTTAAGGGAATATGAGGGAGAAGAGGGAAATTCTCTTTTGAAAAAAATTTCTAGTGATTAAACTACAAGCTGGTCACTCTCATCTCTGTGCCTAGCAAAATCATGGAGCAGATCCTCCAGGAAACTATGCTAAGGCACATGAAAAACAAGGAGGGACTCGGTGGCAGCCAACATACCTTCACTAAAGGCAATTCATGCCTACCATACTTGGTGACCTTCTACAAGGGAGACATGGCATTGGTGGATAAGGGAAGAACAACTGACATCACCTACCTGGACCCTTGCAAAGCATTTCATACTGTCCCACATTACATACTTGTCCCTAGGAGACGCATGGATGTGACAAATAGAAAACTCGGTGGGTAAGAAATTGGCTGGATGGTCACACTCAAAGAGTTGTGGTCAATGGATCAATGTTCAGGTGGAGGGCAGTGACAAGTGGCATTCCTCAGGGGTCAGTATTGAGACTGCTGTTTAACATTTTTGTCAGCAACATGGATGGTGGGATTGAGCGCAGCCTCAGTAAGGTCATTAACGAACACCAAGCTCTGTGTTGTGCTCAACATGCTGGAGGGAAGGCATGCCATCCAGAGGCTTTGTGAGGCTTGAGAGGTGGGGCCATGTGAACTTCATGAAGTTCAACAAGACCAAGTGCAAGACCCTGCACCTGGTTCAGGACAATCCCAAGCGCAAATACAGGCTGGGCAGAGAATGGATTGAGAGCAGATCTGAGGAAAAGAACTTGGGACTATTGGTGGATGAGAACCTCAACATGAGTGGGCAATGTGCACTTGCAGACCAGAAAGCCAACTGTATCCTGGGCTGCATTAAAAAAAACATGGCCAGCAGGTTGAGGGAGCGGATTCTGACCCTCTGCTCCACTCTTGTGAGACCCCAGCTGGAGTACTGCATCCAGCTCTGGCACCCAATTATAAGGAGGACATAGACCTGACAGAGTCAGATCAGAGAAGGGCCATGAAGAAGATCAGGGCGTTGGAGCATCTCTGCTGTAGGGAAAAGCTGAAAGAGTTGGGGCTGTTCAGGCTGGGGTAGAGAAGGCTTCAGGGAGACCTTATCAGAGCCTTCCAGTACCTGAAGAGAGCCTACAAGAAAGCTGGAGAGGGATCTTTTTACAAGGGCATGACAGGACAAAGGGATGATGGCTTTAAACTGACACAGAGTAGGTTTAGATTAGATATTAGAAATTCTTTACTGTGAGGGTGGTGAGACACGGGACAGGCTGCTCAGAGAAGAAGTGGATGCCCCATCCCTGGAATGGGTTGGATAGGGCTCTGAACAATCCAATCTAGTGAAAGGTGTCCCTGCCCATGGCAGGGCAGTTGGAACTAGATGATCTTTAAGGTCCCTTCCAACCCAAACCATTCAATTATTCTATACTGAATTACATGCCATTAAGAAAATAAGTATTCTTGTTCCAAGTTTGATCAATGATTCACTATTATCTTCAGAGGAATCATTAGAACGTTGGTTTCTGAAATCTTTCCTGCTTAATTCTCTGAATTATTCTAGATGAAATACAGTAGCAATCTCAAATTTAAACTTATTTCTTATGCTGAAGTGCATATAAATACAGACACCTACCCTTCCCCCAAATATCATCTGTCTTGGGCCAGTTTTGAATTAAAAAACCCCCACAAAACCACCTGCCTTCTGATTCATATTACTTTGTTTTAATTTATGTAACCTATACCAAAACAAGTTAGCTCATTTCTCTTCCATTATTTTCTAGTTTTGCTCACCTTCCACTGTACCACTGGTAGTCTACTACTTACAAGGTCTGTAAAGAGCGAGGAAGACAGGCTTAGCATCAGGAAGGCAGAAAGTGAGCTTTATGAAGCCCACATGGGAAAGATGAAGCAACGATCTTAAGACAATTGGTGCTTTAGAGAAAGCTCAGTGAGAACCAGCATTAGTTTCTAAACACCTTCAACTCTGACCTTGATTGATTGCTTTTTATTTTATTCCCACCATGCAGTATCATGTAGGAAGAAGCACAGGGGATGCAGAGCTGGAGACTGAGGTGATGAACTCCGCTGTGCTTCACTTTCCAGTAATTCTTCTTCCTCTCCCTCACTCTCACATGTTCACTCCTCTGAGCTGCACTTTCATCCCAGCCGTTACCTGGTCACTTATCCCTTTATTTTGTGCATAGACCTTTCTTTACTGCATAGCTTTGTTAGTGCATGTATACGACACAGTCCTTTCCAGTAAGACACATTCACTTCATTTGGAAAAGGTTAAGAAATTTGTGGTGAACGTTGACAGACATTTCTCCACCTGTAAATTAACCCTTCTTTTTCTGACTAAGGCTGGTTTGCTATGAGACTAATCAGATTATCATAAATAAAAACATTCATGCATCTTCCCTGAATTTTGGAGATATTGTTTGTTATTGGAAATCCCAACTTTTCATATATATAACAATTAATGTTATTGAAAAACATTACATTATCAGTGCTTTTCCTTTGTTTTTAACCATCCATTGTCTTAGTAGCTAGAGACCACATCAAGGAGATTGCACTGGAAAACGTACACTTGATGTTTCCAGGAAACAAGTAATGACTTGACTCCAGCCAAATCAGCAGTCTCTTAAATACCCCTCTTAAATGGGCACGTTCCCTTTAAGAGAAAAATGAGCACTAAATTCTCACAACCTTGTAGGAATTAGTAGCAAGGTGCAACTGACAGCTCACAGGAAAACACCAAAAGTTCCAGAACTCTGGAACAGTTATTTCCACTGAAATAGCCCTAAAACTACTATAATCACTAGCCATTAATAAACTATTTTCTACTCCAATTTGTTTTATCTCTGTGAACTGACCTCCCTCTGTGTCGAACAGTCTTTGAAGGCTTTGTGGAAGTCTTGGATTTGGGGCTGGGCACATCTCCGTTTTCAGATGGGGTAGTATCCTTAATAGGTCCTGGTAATGGAGCTGGCTCATGGATAATCAGGACATCATCTTTATTGTGCTGGCCCAGATGCTGCTTAGCAAAATCAAAGCCTTTCACACTGGGGGCTTGTAGCTGTGAGAATAGAATAAAGACAAAAAACAGGAACCATGAGTGACAACGAATACAAAGGCTTTGGTTCAGATCTGCAAACAATGGTCACTAGGAGGATGGCCAGGCTGTGGTAGTCTCGGGAATGAATGTTAAGAGCTGCAGGGAGAAGAAAAATAAGCTCTCTACAATTCTGTCATCTTAAGCAAATGATACACAGTTTAAAACTCCAAATCAGTAAACTTGGTTAAAAAATAGCCTTCTGATGCTGATTTTTTGCAGCTATTTCTTCAGATTTCACCATATGTGCAAGGAGCTTTTTGTGTACTGGTGGGTGCAAGGCTGTAGACATCTGAGTACTGACTGAAATGGTGGCCACTGCCAGGTCCTCTTTCCATTTCTTTCAGTCAAGATAGATGAAAGATTTTGAATAAATTGAATAATGTTGACCTTCCTCTTTTTGAGCTCCCTAAATCTGCAGAAGTCTTGGAGTGCTTGTACAAACACCTAGCTCATCTGATGAAAGATAATCACTCTGCAGATCTGAGCTACACAGCAGCCTGGCAATGACTTTTCAGCCAGTATGGATGCCTCCAGAAAAGAACTGAAAATATAGCTCTTAGGAATTCCACACTGAATAGACAGGAAAAAATATAAAAGGCTTTGGAATTTGGAGAAATTATCCTAGAGATCCTATTGAGGGATTAGGGATTCAATGCACATCTTGCTTAAGAAAGACACAGAACTGGGCCTCTTATTTTCTTAACTATATTTATTAAAAAAGCTTATCTCACCTTGTCAATGACTTGATGCAGATTTAATTTAATCAAGGCCCCGTGTTTCAAGCTCTCTGCTGATTTTTTTGGCCTTTGGAGTAATTAGAAATTCTGAAGAACTAATTAAGAGAGTTTTCCTTCAAATCTCTCTCAAATTTATGTAGTTTGGAAGTTGAAAGTAGAAAGAAACATTGACAACTCCAGTTTTCAAAGTGCATGCACACATACCCACTGCACACCACACACACAAACCCCTCTGTGTGCTCCTAGAGCCGATTTCCTGCAAAGTGAAGCATGTGCTGGAGTGCGTTTATGGGTGCGTCAGGTTCCAGATGTTTCAATGAACCCCCTTTCATAAAGCTTGGCATGCCAACATAACTAACTGCAAACAGACTCATCTGATACCATGCCAAAGATAAGCTTGCCTAAGGAATATTCTGAAACAATCTCTTCAAAATATTTTCTCTATAAGCAAACATTTCCCAAATGGTTCTTAGAAAGGGTGATGCAGTCGAGCAAACTGCCTATTTAAACCAGTAGATGGCAATAAAAGCTCTTCTGTAAAATTCAACAGCAATCTGAATGGTTGAGGTTTTGGAGCTCATTTCTCAGAAAATGAGTGAGCTTATTATTTGAATAGATCTGGATGTTTTCCACTACACTCCATTTGTCTTGGGCTTTACAACAGTCCCTGGAATTCAGCATTATGGGTGATTCAGTTATTGAATTTATGCAAATTATGGCAATCACTGATTCAAAAAGGCACTGTGGAGATATATCAGGTGAAGTTGTAACTGTGTCTCCATTTTTTTGAGTCACTACCATCTAATGAAGCCTTTGCAAATTTTTCCCCCTTGAGATGTTAAATGTTTGCTTTAGGATCTTCTTTACTTAAAAAAAAAATCCAAAAATCTTCACCCCAAATACTTCTGAGGAGGAACTTTTCACTTCCTCTGTCAGAATTATCATGCCAGCTTGCAGCACTTTGATTACTGAAACTTCTCTTAGTCACCCCACCTCCACTGTTTGCCCCATCTGTTTGACTTTATGTCTATTCTCTTTGAAGATATTCCTGGGTGTGACACTCTTCCTTTCAACCCGTCAATGGCTTTCCTCCTTCTAGGCCTTTTATACTCCCCCTCCATGCCCACACAGCCCTGATGATCATTTCCTCTACTTCCCTACCTGCCCCTGCATTTCCACCAGCCTACTTAGCTCCAAAGATGGGGAGAGTCTTCACCATGTGATGGGTAGAATGCTTCCAGAAAGTATTTTGATGGTGCTCTACTCTTTCCTAAGCCCCCATGACTTGATCTGAAAAGTTACTATTGCTTCTTGCATAGTTTGATGAGTGGGGTGGGCAAGGACAACCAACCAGACAAACACTCTAGTAATACTGGAATGCCTAGAATGGGTGTACTAAGATTGCTGCATGTCTGAAGTATGCATTTCAACCTGAGTTTGTAAAACCATTGGGAAGTAAAGCAACACGCAAAAATTTAAAATTCTAAATCTTTTAACTTCAAATAGTCTCATTCTGTGATTCCTAGCTGCAGTCTAATGTAACCTTTCATGCAAGCAGTTATGGGAACAGATACATTTATGTGTGCATGTACACACACCACAGTATATATATGCACAAATGTTTATCTACAGACAGACCACACAGAAGCTGAATTAAAAGCCTGACAGTATTGCAAAGGCCAGCACTCACACTGTAAGAAATGGCAGATAAGATTGTCTGAACAATAGCAATGGGATCCTCTCATGCACAGACATTGCAAGAGTCTTGAGTTACAAAATCATAAATTCAGTTCTTCCACAGGAAGCCTCTTGCTCTCTTCCACCCTGGTGGACCCTTGACATAGGCTGAACCTTCTGCTATTAGTCAAAGTTGGGCAGAGTGTACGAATGTTATTTGCAAAATGAGGATACACATCTCCTTTCATGCAGAACCTGGCAAACACATAATGAAAGGAGGGGATTCAAGATGAGAAAGGACGTATTCTTTTATGCACATTTGCAGCTAGGATGGATGAGACTCGGCCAATGGGCTTCATGGGCACTTGCTGGCAACAAAAGACTGGCCAGTCTCAGGTATCACCACCCCAGGCACTACAGAAACTATGCAATTTTCCTGAAATTGCATCCAGGTAAACTCCTCATCTGATCTTACTCTTCCTTGCCAGGCAGAACCATTCTTTACCCCACTCCCTTGCTCCTCTGCCTGCCAGCTGCCCATTCCAGTTTATAGTATCCAAGAACCTGAGGCTCAATGCCTCTTATTCTTTTAAAACCTGGTGTCGCAACAACCTCTCTGTACAGCAAGAAAGCAAAAACACTCTCAGCTTTTGGTACGGCTCTAGAGAACTCATACGGACAGAACAGGTGTAATCCTACAAGAATTTAACTGGTAAATCTTTAGTCTCTGTCAATGCCACACAGTTTCCTAGAGGTTTAAAACTGAAGTTGGAAATGGGCAGTTCTCCACAGAGTCAGTAAAAAATTTCTCTCACACAAAACACCCTTCTGGTGCTCTTTCCTTCCCCATTCTGCAACCCCTAAGGCTAAGAATACACACGAGAGCTTCTCCAAGACAATTACAAAAATTTGTACTGAGCACTTTATTTTCTCTTACCCTTGTTCTTCGAAAAATAAACTCTTCTTATAATTTTAGAAGAAATTTTCAGTATGAATCTGGTCCTTGAATGGAAAAATTTAGCCTGAATTATTTAAGTCTTGCAGAGATCAGATAGTAACATTTCTAGGTATTTCCTGTTAAAAAATGTAAGTTGGCATAACCAGCTCCAGCCAATATACAAACAGTAAGAGAGACTGTATCCACACGTGTATATACGTGTTTGAGCATAGGCATGAAAAAACATGACAGAAAAATGTGACAATACATACATATAAAACATGATACACGACTGAACACGAAAAGATGGTCCCCAACTGAAAAACTGATAAAGTCACTTATTAAAAATAACATCTATTATTTGAAAAATAGAAATACTAATAGATGACTACTGCAGAAGCAATGCTAACAGAGACCCACTTTGTCTTCTTAAAGAAATAATCTACACTTCTGCTAACTCTCCTCACAGACCATGGCAAGATTATGAATTTAACTGAGAACTGATACCAGTCAAAATCCACATGATCAGTGAAAAGTATCTGAAACAATACACTGCTTTTGGCAAGTGTAGACAGTCAGATCACCAAGACCCAGTGAAATGAACAAATAGTGTTATTACAGACTAAAGATGTTTCCTACATTTTCTTAGAAGTTTCTGTGTGCCACCTGCTGCATTCTTTCTTTTCTTTATATCAAGTTATATAAGTGTAACAGATTGTATTACCTTTTTGCATCTTGGGACCAGTAGTGTAAATAACATGTGTGGATCAGCCATCTACTACTCATAAATTAATCACTACTAAGAAAAGAATGGAGTATCTTTCTAAGAGCACAGTTGTGCTGATACTGTTACCTGCTCAGCTGCTGAAAATGAGCATCTTTTCATCAGCCTCAAGTGCCTTTACCCAAGACTACATAAAATCAGTCTTGGCAAAGATTCCTTATTTTAAATGTAAGTTGCTACAACTTTTCATTTGTTTTTAGGTATTTGTGAAAGGGAAAAAATAAACTAAACTGAACTTAGCACCAAAATTGACAGGTGCATTTATATATATATAAATTACTGCATTTATAAGGAATTATATCACTATACAAATACAGGGCTTGCCAAAATCTACGAGGAAGATGACTGCAAACTGATAAGTCATTGTGTTAATTCTATTATTACATACTTAGTGGGGAAAAAAAAAAAAGCCCAACAACCAACCACCAAACCAGTATGTGAAGCTCAATTCATAGAAAAGTCAATTTTTTGCAGAAGCCTACAAAATCTGTGCACCTTGGTCAAGACTTATTCTATAAAAGCAGATGAAAATTTCAGTGCTGTTCAAGTCAGAGAAATTCAAAATGGTTGCCAATATATTGTCTTGCTGGATGCAGAGACACACAAGGAATGTCAACAATCTGTTTTCTCAAGAAAGCAAATACTGCACATACAGGTCAGTGAGTAATTTCAGCAGAAAGCAGAAGAGAAGAAACACATCTACTCAGTATTCTCCCTGTAGTTCCTACTAGTAGCATTTGAACTTGGATATAATACGAAGAATAAGGTATTAAGACAATTTTCTTTTGGTCTTATATCATGGTCTTGCCTTCTTCCTTGTAGAGCATGATGCATGGAGTAGAGGATGCTAAATACATTTCTGAGGAAACAAAGGAGCTAAGCATGTAATTTAGTATTGGTACATAACCTATGAACAGGACAGGAATCCCTGTAAAGGCGTCCTGCTGGCTTATGACCTTATTATCATGCTAGCACATGGAATGTTACTGGATAAAGACACTACAGATAAAAAAATAAATGTTTTCAGGTCTACTAGCTTAAACATAGCAAGACAATGAAAATCATTCTTAAAATTAATGTGGGTTGAAGATGTAAGTCAGTGTGTTTTAGGACAATTTAAACCCATTGAACATCACCAACTGTGTTCACAATCTGAGATTCACACCACCAAACCCTTCTCCATATTTCCAGGGCACTGTAGTGTGAATTCACTGCATTACCCTCACGATGCATCAGGAAGGACAATTATTTGCAACTAATTGTGTCTTCTAAATTTTAACTCTTTTTTCACCAAGAGTCTATCTATTTTATCCAAGATGTCACCTGCAATTCCTTCCACAAGGACCATTCATCCATATTGTTCAGTCACTGACTGGCTGGTCTGTGAGATATTGAAAACATCTACCAACAAATAAGAGTTTAGAAGTACTGAGGCATGTTCACCTTCCACTGTCTCATTTACCAATTCAGCTCATTCTTCTGTTATCATTCCTACATGTCCTTCCTTATGCACATAAGTATAATCTCTGTATTTTTGTTTGCATTGCTTTCCTTCAACATAAGCCTCCCTTTGGGAGTGTAGCCAAGGATTGCCTGTAAAGTATGTATACAAAGTATATATGTGATTCAATAACAATAATGCATATCTGAGTTAAGACACAAAACCCCTTTGCTCATGAAAAAGGCATATTAGAAAATCACACAGGACGACAGTTCCAAATTCATAGCCACCCTCAAAATACCGGAAAAAAAAATCCATTTGGTTCTCTCAAGGTCTTTTTGTGCCAATGTGCCTCTTTTGTGAAACGGGATATGACGCAACTCATTTGTGACATAAGCACAAACGCTTTGCTCTAGTCTCCTTTAAAACCCCCCTCTAAGCATCACTGAGAAATGTGCAGAGGGGCCCTTCAGTGCTGCTAGTTTAGGAAATAGTTGTAAGGAACAAACCAAAAGAAGTCTCTAATTTGAATACCTTCACTTGGTAACAGTGTGTGTATGTGTGTAAAGAGAAGTGCATGTGCAATGGCAGGTTACTGCGGTACCTCTTAGGTGGGACACCATCACCCTCTTGTTACAGTACTTACAACCTGTTACAACCTGTGCCCTCTATGGCAAGCCCCATCTCAAAACAGAAGCAGCATTTCTGAGATCTGAGGGCCAGAAAAGAGGCTGCATGTAGACAATGCTGCCCATTTTTCTGGGCCACATACCTCTCTACACCAGCTACATCTCACATTTACACAGAATTACACAGAATTACTATTTCGATTGGAAAATACCATAAAGATCATCCAGTCCAACCATAGTCCAACCTCACCCAACTAACACACCTATCCTAAGGCCTAATACCTAACCTAACACCTGATACCCCACACCTGCTGTAACCTGATATCAACATACTTCAGTCAACTTTCACTAATTTCTGGGAATAGGTAAAGCAGTTGGAGAAAGAATACGCTTATGGTTGTTCATGTTTTTTCCATCAAGTTGGGAAAAAGTAGGACACTGTATAGCAAGCGCAGGCACAGAAAACCAGAACAAGCTCATGTCCTCTTTCCCTCCTCTGAAAAGTCGAAACTCAGTGTTACTGCTTACCACCAAATAAATAGAAAGCAAACCAGAAATCCCACAAAAAATATCACCTCAGGAATTTTGCTTCTGGAGTAGGATTAAAAACAAATAAAGAAACTCTCAAACTTACAAAACTTTATAAAGCCTGAAATTCTCAAGACACCTGTTCTGAAATATTTTCTTAAGACAGATTCTTCTTGCGGATTTTCATCATCCCTCTTCTTCTCCTTTGTGCATTTCTTCCTGCCACACTAATATTACCATGACAGCTCAGTAAATTTCACAAAATACAAGAGGGATCATGTTGTTGAAAGTCCATAACTCCAAGTACATATATGCCCACAGGCTGCTGAGATAACAGACAGAATTCTGTTTCTGAATCACATACAGTTTTAGCTTCCCTTCTCAGACAGAAATGCCGCTGGGTGGACACTATCTTAATTGTAGTTTGGTGAGGTTCCTTGACAAATAGGTTGGATGGAAGTTTCAGGAGTAAGTTAGAAGAAGACTGGCAACTTTATAGGATAGACACATCACTGCCATGTCTCAGTTTCACTGATCTTTAGTACATATGTTATGTTAAACAATTACTCCTCTAAGGCCATGTACACAGCTCCCACACCAACTGCGACCTCTAAGAAGTAGCACAACAGATAAAAAAATTATTAAGGGAACTCTTTTCTAAACTTGTGAAGCAAAAGAATACATTTATAACATAGCTCTCACCATCTGCAGACAGCATATGTACAACAGTCCAGAAACACATCCTCTCTGCAAATAATGAGAGAAGTGCCAACAGACTCCTAAGATACAGCATAAGTCAGCAATTTTCTCTCTTTTTTTTTTGTGCTGGTATTTTGTTGGACTCAATGACTCAAACACATTTATATACCTAGAAAAGGTTTATTGCATACAGAAACAAAGTACATTCACATATACTGCAGAAACATTTTGCTTGCTGAAATGAAACTGCAAGTGAGCAGCAACATTAAAACCTTAGGCGACAATGATTTAATATTGGTGCATTTCCTTGTTCACAAACCAGTTAAATTCTACAATAGACTCTCTTATCTTTTGTTAGAAGAGACAGAATTTATTTCCCCAGTATTAATCTCACCTCAGAGGTTAATTATGTTTAGGATGGTATAGTGTTTATCTGTATTTTGAAAATAGATTATTTTTGTTTAACGCCATTGCAAAAGTAACCACTATATAAATGCCTCTATATATACATGGGTCACTTACATTTTGAATAGCACATTCAGTTCTACTCCTCCTTTCTCAAAAAGGATGCAAAAATCCTAGAATATGCTCAGATTTTCCTAAAATGAGCACTCAGTTCAAAGGCAAGTTCAAAAGAGGGGATTAGAAAGCTAGGATTCCCCTTCTGGAAAAAGAAAAGATGCAGATGGGAATATGACAGATCTGTAAAGTCAGAACTGGGAAGGATGAAGTGCCTAGGAATCAGCTGTTCACTGTCCCCTCCAATACAAGGGCTAGAGGGCATCATGGAAAACAAAGAGGTGGCAAGCAAAAAGCAAGATAAAACAAGAGGACATGGTTCTTCATGTAACATGCTGTGGAAATCCCTGTCAGCAGCTCAGATGGATTTAGAAAGACCAAACAAGTTTAGGGAAATGAAATCTGTTAATGATTGCTAAATAGCATCACTTCTAGAGAAAGACCTTCAGACACAAATTGGAGGTTGAAGAGGCAAGGCAAGGCAAGGCATCACATGTACTTGTCCTGTTCTTCTCCCCTTCTAAAGGCTTTTTCATTTGGAACCTGGGCTAGCTGGCCTTTTGGTCTGAACGCAAGACAGATACTCAAATGTTTGTAAAAAAGCAGATGGAGACATTTTACAGTTGATATCTATTGGTATAAGCAGTATATCTAAGGGTGCTATTTGATTTCTACCATTTGTGAATAGCTAATCCTCACTGCAGAAGAACAGTTCCTACAAAGGAGCTCTTTCAGAGGAATTGCCATCAGAGAAATGTATTGTTGAGAAGTAATTAAGATGTTGAATACTGCACTCCTTGTTAGAATCCAGCTATTGACTCTGAAGCAGAACCCGTATGCCATCCCCAAAAAGACAACAGTTTGGATAGTTAGTCAAGGTTGCTATTAGAAATGAATGATATTTGTTATGCAAACAGTAGGCAGACGTGAATCTCTTGCATAAACTCATGTCAGTTTTCAAGTAGTTTTTGTAAGACTGGTGTCAGCTGCTTTTCTTAACATGAGTGTCTTTTGACTGGAATTTTTCTGCAATGCAGGGCTGTTACCTCGACATTATATAGATGAACAAAAGCATTACAAGATGTCAAAAATACCACAAGAACTCTTTATATCAGGAACAGAAGCCTAGTATTTAGCCTCCAGCAGGGCTGGCCTCTGATCCTGGGAACATCCAAGAGGCAGTGTACTGAATACACAATAATAAGCAAAACTCTCAATTCAGAGGCGTAAAGTTACACCTGACACATGACATTTCAGTATCAGATATTCCTGCTTGGGGGGAAAAATAAAAATCCACACAAGTGCCTCTCAGACACCTTGCAGAAGGCACGACTCATTACCTGTAAGCGTGAGCAGCACATGGCGAGCTGGCTGGCTGTCAGGACCAGTGTGGATTAGAGCAGACACACAAAGGCTGGTAACGGTCCCCAGGTGATGATGACACATTTGCTGAGGTTTGCTGGCACACGATGCAAACTGGCAGCCCTCCAGCTCTGGCAGTACCTGTGCTAACACTCAAGGAGAAGGCGTGGTACAGCATGCTTTGTCCAAGGCTTTGTGGGGACCAACACACTCCAACTATCCCACATGTAAACACATGGGAGAGACACTGAGACAGAAAGACATGCCCAGCCTCTAAAAACCATTGTGGTATGCACAGAGCTCCAGAGAGGAATGACTTCTGACTGGGGAAGGCATTTACCCCTTAGGGTTTTAGGATGTGGCCTTAGAAAAAAAAGGAAATGAGGAGGACACTCAAAGCTAGTACTGCAAAGGCAATGACTTCAGCAGGGCCAGCATTTACAGAGGGACATCCAAGACCTGTTAAAAATAAACTGCCAATTACCTTGTCCACAGGCATCAAGCTCTTGCCATTAGGGCAGGCAACCTTCCCCTGAATAACATGCCTACAGCTGAAACTATCTCTGAGAAGTCCTAGGAAGGGATTTGACATTTTTCTTCAAATGCTTGTACGCAGCATGAAAGGAAAACTCCCCAGTGAACCAGGTTCCATTTATTTTTTGGATAAAGAAATAATATTGCTGCCTCTGTTTCCATTACAGATAACCTATAAAATAATTTTTTGCTTTCTGGGAAAGAGGAAAGGAGTTGACAGTGGTTTTGGACAAAACCAGAGGCCCAGTATAGACCAGAATGGTAGTTTGAGCATTAAAGAAATGTATGCAATTTTTCACGAAGAAAAATAGCCAATGGCAAAAATGCCGTTTCCCACAAAAGGCACAGCTCCTTTGCAGGGCAAAAACATCAGGCTGGGACAATGTTGTGATGTACCATATAGGCAACAGCAAGAGAGAAATTCATGTTATTTAAAAATGTCACTTGTGCATCTTTTTACTTCCTAAGGCAAAGACATCTTTATCCAGTCGAACAACCCAGATCACATCAAGGTGAATTTCTAGTAGGATGCTATGGCTTACAGAATAAGTCATGAATATTTGATGTGGCCTTTAAATATCTCAGTACCATCTCTTTAAAAGAATTAGCCTTGCACAGACCAGTGAATCTTGCATAGAAATGCACTGCTCTCCCCTGCCTCCTTAACTCCCAGTTTAAAGAGAACACAAATAACTTTGATTCAAGTATGTTTTCCCATCTAATCTCCAGAATGAAAAAGGAGACCTAATATTTTCCAGTTATTGTTCATCCTTCTTTGATGCAGAGGGGTAGATTAGGAAATCAAGGTTCCTTCAAGATACTTTATTTTTTATTACTTTATGAGAGAACCTCATAGCATCAGTTGCTATATCAGTATCAGTTCCTACAAAGGTTTTCTTTCTTATGCCATCCTGCATTCTGCAAGATACTGATCCTAGAAGACACTGACACTAGAAGGTCAGATCGAAAGAACAGAAACTGGTAGAGTTGTATACCTAGTTTGAAGAACAGGCCTTCACCATATACATATACATATACATATACATATCCTACCCAAATCACCACCTTAGAAGAAACATGACCTTTGCTATTAGATTTGAGAATGACTTGGCCTTGAGGGTGGGGGACAAGCAGCAAATGTGGACTCAAGTCCAGCTTCAGGGCTGCCATGGCACATGAATATCAATGCTGTCTTGGGTACTTCTATAGACTTGTCACCGCAGGATCTGAGTGTTTTCCAACAGAGCTATGTCTACTCAAGTGGGAAATATGCTATTACTGATTGTCACAAGTAAGGGACTGTGACTCAAATATTCTAAAGGGGCATCCATAGAGCAGATAAAGGACCAAAGCCAGAGAGCTGTGCTGGCACATGCTGGACAGCATGACTGAGTTGTTGTGTAACATAACTACCTGCTGATCTTTACCTCACGGTGTACCTGAGCATCCATACCCTCAGAGCACACCCAAAAAGCATGTAGGGTCTTACTACCAGCAGATAATAGCACTGGTTTGCTTCACCAGAAGGTAGACTGTGAGGATATGCAGCTTATGACTTAATTTTAACAGTGGCCAGAAGAACACAGAAATCATACCTATTCTGTAAACCTTTACACACAGAAGATTAAAAGTAGAACTTACACTGTCTGAGTGCATATCAAAATATTTCAGGAAAATGCAGGAGTTCCAAACACAGAATGAAACAATTAAGTGAAAGGAAGGAAGAAANCTAGATGATCCTTGTGGGTCCCTTCCAACTCATAATATTCTGTGATTCTGTGATTCTGTGATATGCAGCTTATGACTTAATTTTAACAGTGGCCAGAAGAACACAGAAATCATACCTATTCTGTAAACCTTTACACACAGAAGATTAAAAGTAGAACTTACACTGTCTGAGTGCATATCAAAATATTTCAGGAAAATGCAGGAGTTCCAAACACAGAATGAAACAATTAAGTGAAAGGAAGGAAGAAAGAAAACATATGACTAAGAATGACACATGGGTCTATAAAATCCAGAAAAACTTAGTGTCTTTAAAGCCTCTCCCTGAAGAGAGGAATGCAATTTTGTAAAACAGATTCTAAACTATGAATAAAAAGCTTCTGCATAACTTATGGTTTACATATGCAATTTGCATTTACCATATATTTACAGAGGTTTTCTCTCTCTGTGTTAAAAAAAACCCCAGCCTTTTAATCTTTTCTCAGCAGCATGAGGCAAACAGGCTTTTCTCTCACCCCATTCCCAACCCTGTTCCAGGCTTTTAAGTCACAGGTGACATAATTTGCTATCAGCTGCTACTGTGAATTCTAACAGATTATTTTGCTGCCCACTGATCTGCTATGTTAAAATGGCTAATTAAACACACTGAAGAAAAATTGTTGATATCCCTGGAGATCCACCAGTGCAGTATCATAACCGATATCAGCTGAATAAGAAAGGGCACTTCAGTTTCTTATCTTACAATCTACACACATTATAGACTTACTACAAGGTTGAAAAGTATTGTCTTCTATTTCCAATATCCATATACCATACTCTGATATTGAAACATTCGATTTCTTTATTTATTGCTTTTCAAATATTAATGGAATGAGAAGAGCAAGCAACACTATAAACACACCTTTATGGTTTTTACCACTGAAATATAGATTCCAAGAGAAAAACCTAGATCTTTAACTTAGTATCTTTCCATTTACAGATGCAGTGCAAGCCTTCACTTTCCCTCAATATGAAGGTCAAGCTCTGTAGATAGGGAATGGAAATAGTTGTGGGTGTGGGGAGGAAGAGAGAGCCTGAATCCATTTTTAAACTGAGTTTACTCACAGACCTACATACCTGATCACACAATGCCACTCCTTCAGTAATTTCTTTGCATTTACTCTAATAAACAGCATAAAAGACACAACTTTAGAGGGCAAGATCAGACCAGATGTCCCTAACATTTTGTATGCTTCTGTAACTGACTGGGAGTTTCCAGTGGTTGTTAAATACGCTCTGTTCCAACTTGGAATTGCAAACCATTGTCTGAAGACATTAAGAAATCCCAAAGACAGCCTGCTACTAAAGAAGCCAGAGTACTACTTTTGTTCTGGGGCAAAGGAGGAAATAGTCAGCCAAGTAGATTCTGCCAGGTTTTTGATATGCAAAGTTATAAAAATTTAAGACACTTCTTATTGATTTACATCCACTGGTACAAGGATTGCAACTAGATGTCCTTACTGGTTCTTTCTAGTTTGCTTACAGCAACTTCCCTAAAGGCAAAGTGACAGGCTCTCTAGGCAAACCAAAATGAGACTTGCATATAAACAAGCTCAAGGCTTCTGACTCATGAATGATTAAGACTACTGTGGAAGTAGTGGGGAAAAACAACTGAGCCATTTTCTTAAAAGCAAATACACAACTCTATTTCTGGCCTTACACCCAGCCCAACCACTTTCTTACAAAAAACCTTGTGACAGCAGAGAGGCAATGAAAATATATGTGATGAAAGTGTACAAAGGGTAATGATCCTCTCCTGCCTCCTCTGTATGACCCTTCTCAAATTAGCCAAAACTACTGTGGGGAACTTCTTCAATCAAAAAAACGTGTTACGTATTACCACAGCACAGGTGAAACAAGGTACCAGGGGGTGAAGTTCATCAAAGGGTACCACTTGTTGCCAGCCTCGATTCTGACACACAATCTGCAGCTGCAAGACAAGTGGAAGTTACTATTGATTTGTTCTGACTGCTCTGGAAGTGCAACTGCTTTCTGCTTCTCCCATCTTTCACATCATTAATTATCTTGAAAGAGAGCACGGTGTACAGACAAGGCTTGTTATGGAGAAAACTGTATGACTGAACATGAGGTGACAGTACAAGAACATGACTGCAGTACCACAGGATTAGCACAGGCAGATTATTTTGCCTTTAATAATGCCTCTGAGGGTACAGTCAGTAATAAGCATTGCTGACACACAGACTGGTTCTCTGTGGTTGTCAAAAGAAAGTAACCTTTCAGACACTTTTCCACCCTTTTTACTGAATACATCCTTTGTGAAAATCCTGGATCACAATTTTTTTAATTTACAGTCTGGGGCAACAAAAAGACAGAGTACTGGATTTCCCACCATCCTAACCCAGTCCTCCAGCACTCCAGCCAACACACTCACCCACGCAGTCACATGCAGATCCACTAATTTATGTTCTAGTCCCACAACAAGCTTTCACAATGGCAACACAAGAGCCCTGACAGAACATGGAGCAGTCAGGACACGTTCTAGCAAATTCCAGTTACAGCATGAAGTAGATACTATACATATAACCATAAAGATTGATTAACAGA
The DNA here is from genome assembly GCA_013390025.1 of Pitta sordida. NCBI lineage: Eukaryota > Metazoa > Chordata > Aves > Passeriformes > Pittidae > Pitta > Pitta sordida. The sequence goes on along the minus strand of WEKX01026828.1, from coordinate 697,405 downwards.
AGCTTTCCAATAAAATATTCAGCCTTCTGTGGAAAAAAAGGTCAATGATCAAAGACTCAATACATTTCCTCTTATTCAGTCCCAGCCACAGCCTTGAAGTGAAGTGATAAATAAAGGTTCCTTTCAGCCTCAATGCCCACATTTCAGAAGGATGTATCCAATGGAGTAGCATAAACCCAGGAGAGTAAATGCAACTCTGTGGGATTCTTGACTTCAACTATCACTGGACTTCTTTCCCTTTTTTTTCCCCACTCTAAACTGGAACGCTCTGAAACTGTGTTTACACATGCAATTTAAGGATGCCTGGTGTTTACCCTGGAGTCTCACATTCGTTTATGCTCAGAATACTCAAGCTCCTCTCAGCACAGCTTCCCCTTTTACCTTCTGTCGTTGCTGAATGTTGCTCATTGTGTCTGGCTGAAACTCCAGCTTGTCTGTTCGACAAAGTTTCCAGTACAAAATAATAACGATGAGGAGCACCACAGCAACTGGGACTGCCACACCAACAATAATCCATAGGTTGCTGTTCTGTGACTCTGAAGAGGACTCCTTCAGCTTCTCCACAGCTGTGAAGTCAAAAGGAAGACAGCAATATCATGAGGACGCTTCAAGGTTATGTATTGTCACGTTCTTGTAAACATTAGTTAAGGGATTTATTAGAAACCAGCTGTACATCACAGGAAGTGTTATACCACTTATAAGTTAATGTATGTCATGGTCAGGAAGTATGAGGCAGGTGGTTCGACTGTCCTGGCCTATCTTCTGAACACCTGTGGTCAAAACACTAGTGAAACCACATCATTCTGTAACCCAAAACTGAGCTGATATAGTGAAAGGTGTCTAAAAAAAAATCTCTACCACTAACAAAGGTAAGATGGGCTTACCAACATTTTTGCCTGTCTCCTGCTTGAGGAGTATTATCAGCTGCTTCTTCTCTTTAGTTAGTGTTATCTTCCCTATCAATAACCACAATCAATTTGAAATCAGCAAGACCCTCCTCCCCAATGTGTATAGTTCCACATTTTTTATTACTTTTTTTCCTTTTCTGTTGCATTGTCAGTGAACGAGATCCTTAGAGAACAAAACTACTGGAAAGCATAATGAAACAAGTCATGCTGGTAAAGAGTAAACTGAAAGAACTGACAAACCTTCAATTTGCACTGTTTTGCATAGTGGTTAGATGTGGGACTAAAAACCATAGCAGTACAGTGAATCTCCGGTACATTGTGACCTCTCCATTATGACCCTGCCCATTTGCGAGGCAATTTTCTCACAGTTTTGATTCAACCATTTGCGAGTTTAGCCGGCCAACGCATGCACGGTGCCGGTGCCATGGTGCCTGTCACGGTGCCTGCCACGGGACTCACCCCGCCCTGCGGGGAGGGGGTTTGCAGTGGTGGGACCGTGCCCCCGTCCCTGATGCGGGAAACTGCCCTACGCAAGTGAGGCAAGCAAGGTCGGGCAAGTGCTGTGTGCTGGGAGGGGGCAGCTGTCTCTGCGTCAGGAGGAGGCTTCTGTTTCCTTGCCCTCTGGAACCGTACAGGCAGCGCTGCATCTCCCATGTTAAAGGGAAGGAAACTCCAATACCAACCCGACCCCCGACCCCCGGGGACACCCCTTCCCTGCCGTGGAGGAATGGTGAACATGCGTGGTGGCAGCAGCCAGGTTTCTGAGCCCCCTCTGACTCAGGAGACCCACGCCCCTGAGAATCCGCAGGCCTCTCCGGGCTGCCGCAACCACACGCCCACAGCTCAAACCCTGCGTCGCTGCTCCCTCCCACCTGCCCCAGTGCTTGTGCCTGGGCATCCCGGTGTGGCACAGCTGTGGGGCCAGTACGCCACGCCAGGGCTGCTGGGTCAGGGGGAGGGAGCAGCGACCNGCCTGTCACGGTGCCTGCCACGGGACTCACCCCGCCCTGCGGGGAGGGGGTTTGCAGTGGTGGGACCGTGCCCCCGTCCCTGATGCGGGAAACTGCCCTACGCAAGTGAGGCAAGCAAGGTCGGGCAAGTGCTGTGTGCTGAGAGGGGGCAGCTGTCTCTGCGTCAGGAGGAGGCTTCTGTTTCCTTGCCCTCTGGAACCGTACAGGCAGCGCTGCATCTCCCATGTTAAAGGGAAGGAAACTCCAATACCAACCCGACCCCCGACCCCCGGGGACACCCCTTCCCTGCCGTGGAGGAATGGTGAACATGCGTGGTGGCAGCAGCCAGGTTTCTGAGCCCCCTCTGACTCAGGAGACCCACGCCCCTGAGAATCCGCAGGCCTCTCCGGGCTGCCGCGACCACACGCCCACAGCTCAAACCCTGCGTCGCTGCTCCCTCCCACCTGCCCCAGTGCTTGTGCCTGGGCATCCCGGTGTGGCACAGCTGTGGGGCCAGTACGCCACGCCAGGGCTGCTGGGTCAGGGGGAGGGAGCAGCGACCCAGGGTTTGGGCTGTGGGTGCGCAGTCACGGTGGCCCGGAGTGGCCCACGGATTCTCGGGGTGGGGGTGTGTCTCCTGAGTCAGACGGGGCTCGGAAACGGTTCCCTTTGCTCTGGGAGAAGCAGAAAATTGTCTGCAGCGCTCTGGTGTGCCAGGGGAAGGAGCAATGGGTGTGGCTTGCATGCATATTCATGACCTGCGCGTCTTTGTGAGTTTGGCTTTTTGGTAGGCTCATGGCCTGACCCGTTCGTCGCAAATGAGCGGGTAGAACTGTAATACATTTCTAGTTAAGCTGATGCACTTTGGAAAAACAGTATTTTCAAGTTTAAAAGATTATTTCTATGCATTTATTTTTATATACTATTTTATTAAAATCCACTCTAATTATGAACCTTGAGTTTAAAGGAACATACAATTCTTCTGACAGTTCATTTATGACATTATGTCTTATAAGATTATAAAAATAACCTTTTTTGTCTAGAATCTTCCAGAAGCACTTAAGCACTTCTATGACTCCTATAATAACTTTTTAATGATGGGTCAAAGATAAGAAGATTCAACACACACAACAAACTTTAAACATTTCATGAAGTTTGTTCAACATATTTTTGTAAAGATAATTTATTCTTGAAACTTTTTGCAATTCTAACCAGTATTACAATCCATTAATGGAGATTTAGCAGATGTATATGAGCTATTGACCTATCTGTACACAACTGTTTTAATGAGGGACAAAATTTAGAAATACACCCAGATGGTGCAATTATTACTGTTTTCTTTTCTTTCTGCAGAGAATTTTAAAAATCAGGCACATGCTTGTTCTGTTGGCAAAATACCCTGTGGTACAATGTAACTCATGCCTCCATATTGCACAGAAAAGAGATGAGGTAATTAAGCATTCATACCAATGAGGTATTTTGCAGATAACATTTGTCTGTTCCTATTTTAAAATACCTTCAAGTTTCTTTCCTAATCATAACATGGGATTTTGAGCAGGTCTTCCGTCTCACGAGTTACTGAAAATTATATATATACCAAGCCTCCAGAATAAAGACATGATATAACTTTATATGACCTGACATATTTGTTCTGAGTTGTATCTAGTAAAAGATCAAATTATTTTCATATTATTTTCATTGAAAGATCACATGACTTATATATTAATGATGAACAAACAAATAGAAGTAAGGTCAATCATATTCCATGGAAGAAATACATGACCCAACTAGCATCAGTGTGTATTCTTCACTTACGGAAAAAGTAATTCAGATAAACAAAAACCAGCAACTGGAGTTAAACTTCTTTGCTATTACTCAGCTAAAGGAAACACCTACTAAAGCTAAAGGAAACACAGATGCCCTCCCATCCCATGATCATGGGGTTTGGGCAAGTTCCTGGGCAAGGCAAACTGTAAAGAAATACGGGACTAGCAGGAAGAGATGCAAATGGCAAGAAGATATGTATTTAGTTAATGCAGTACTTTTCTAGCACAAGCACTAAAGTGAATGCAGTGAGGCTTGTCTTAAGGACCCTGTTGCAACACTAAGCTCAGCAGACTCCTCAAGAAGCAAAGCAACATCATATAGCTCATTGCAAGTCTGCTAAAATGCATCTCCTCAGGAGTGTCAAAGCTGCAGCATTCCAAGAACAGAACACTACAACAGCAGGCCCTGTGTCGTGCCATAACCCACAAAGCTAATGTCCCGTTTCCTGCTTTTTGCTGGCATTTGACAGGGCTTACGCTGTGCAACGGTGCCTTCAATGCGATATCCAAGGATGATTGCAGCCCGCTGGATATCAACTCTGTTCATCAGGTCTGAGCACTTCAGAGCACTCAGTCTCTCTCCATCTTGGTCCTCCACGAAATAGATCAGCTCCACAGGGTTATCAACACCAACTAACCGTGACACATTCACAATCTGAAAAGAAATTAGAAAGCTTTTATGTTTTAAGTTGGATTTATTTGGGGCTATCACGGTCTTTCAGTCCATACTCTCTCTCTCCCTTGTTCGTTTGAAGGGCCTGTACCTTAGGGATGTTTATCTCTAAATAAACACTTGGAACAGCTTTGCCAAGATGCCATCAGTATCTGTCTTAATTGTCACAGTGTGCAATCCCCACCACATAAAAAATTAATTTAACCTTGTTGTAAAAATGCAATTGCTGTTAAAAGAAAAACTCTCTATCTCTGACACGAAATAATACACTAATCACACGACTGCTGTGAACTGGTCTGTACCAGTGGAAATTGTCAACATCAAGAGAAGTCTTATCAGAAGATGTGCCATGTCTAGTGCTCCAAAATACTGTATACAGCAAAGGGAACATACATACTGGCTAGTTCTCTCACCTGAGAAGAGTTTAAATCAACGTTGGACAATGTTAGACACACAGAGCTAATATTCAGTAATAATAATATTGCTTCTGAACGAAAATTGAGGATATTTTCATCTAATACTTAGACAAAAGATTCTGAGTGGAAGTCATCCAGAGGAAGAAAACTGCTGGAATATAATATATCAGTGTCTAATTATACAAGCACTACTCAAGTTCTCTAGAATCCTGGGAAATTTACAGAAATATCTATTTTATAACAGAAAGGAAAACTGTCTGGGGAGCAATCCCTTGTGTAATACATTTTTATGGCATACCTGAAATTTCAATTCCCCCTCTCCCATTTTTTTCATGATAACATACAGATCTGATAAGTAAGAGAATTGCTTTCACCCTAAAGTTGTCAATACTATGCCACCCTGAAAGCCTCCATTGCCTTCAGCAACTGTCAGTTAGTAGGAAGTACTGAAGAGAATAGTGTGACTGCACTTTTCCCTTCTCTAAATACCTACCCTGACTTTGATCTGTTATTTGTAACACACACCTCTTTGTTCCAATTCTTCCAGATGTTAAGCAGCTTCACAGGCAAATGTTAGCATCAAATAAAACTGTTTGCTCTTCCTCAACAAAAGCACTTGCACAGTCACCTTCATCCTCCAAACAGTTCCCCTGGGCATCCACCTTCCTTCAAGAAGGAATGTATTTGATGCTGTGGGAAGCAATTCTTCCTACCTTCTTCTAGACATTAATAATCAAAAGAATTCATGCTATGAGGAAGCCCTGTAGATACTCTCTAAACACCAAAAATCTACATTGCATATGAGAATCACATAACTTTGAATTCCTGTAAAATTAAATCTTTATATATAACAGCTCCACTTTGTCTAACCATTTCCATGTAATGGAGAGCTCAAACAAGAATTAGGCCAAACAAATAGTGGGAGGTATTCTGTCATGTAAAACAGAGTCTGAAGAGCTCTGGAAGGAAATGACACAAATAGAGCAATGTATTTTGCTTCCTTCAGAATTATCCTTCTGCTATGAAGTACATATTTAATATATTATAATCTCAAGCATTGCCCATAGGCTTAAAGTAAAGTAGACACATAAATGTTTGTATGTCTGAGGCTTACAGAAGCAAAGCTTTGTATTGTTTTCTTTCCTGGTTTCAACTAAACAACCATGTTGAAGGAAAGAAGTGCAATGTTCTAGCTCAACAGTGACGATGTTGAGGTCTTTGGCAACATCAACTCAACATGTCCTAAAAAAGCATTTCCCAGAAACAGTAACAGCAAGGGGAGGGGTGAGTATGTGTGTATATATATATATATATATATATTTTAAAAAGAGTGTGAAAAAAAGGAGAAAAGAAAGCACAACTGTCACAAAAGTCTTCTAGGACAAATCAACTGAAAGCGAAGAGCAATGTTTAGTATCCATCACATTTATGTAAGAAACAGAATATCTACAGAGCAGGAAAATGTGCAAATCTGAAGCACAGCAAGACCTGCTAACAGGCCCCATTAACCAATCCTGCTGATCATCTTGAACACTATTCAGTCTTCTACCAACTAAGGGCGAACCGATCACCAACTTAAGGCAACAAAACAATATCAATAAATAAGGTTTCAATACATATTCAGCAGCTGTTAGGCTGAATCTGTTTTCATGACACTGCCCAGTCTTAGTCCTCAGAGCAGCAGGATGTACAGACTGGTATCTGCTTTCAGTACAGATGAAACCTTCCGAAATAGCATCTCCTTGCATAGAGGGTGAGAGAGTTCAAAGGCCATGTGGGACTGAAAATCAATGGGTTCCTCATTTTAGTTTTATGTGCATAGCAAAGGTACAGAATGAGAAAAATTTAGAAGATGCTTAAATTGAATTGTCATGTATTTTATGGCACTATAAACCATACAAGAAGCACTATAATTATGTGTGCCATACTGTCCTAGGGTGGTGTGTATATATTCCATATCTTTGTGGTTTGGCTTCAGTTTATGAAGTATTTTGTTGTGGATAGTGATCCTTAGCAACACCAAGGTCATTTTCTCTTTCTATCCAAAAGACAGCGGAAAAAAAAAAAATCAAAAACTGAGAAGCAGCAGTTGAAAGAAAAAAAAATTTTTTGGGGTAGCTCACACAGCAGCAGCAGAGGCAGGGAGCTGGTTGGAGCTCTCTGGCAGCCGTGGTTGTGTGGGGCTGGAGAGGGGCTCCTCTGGTGGGGTTTTCTCCAGCTTTTGGGAGAGCCCCATTTTTTCTTCTTTTTTTCTTTGTTTTCTTTTTCCTTTTTCCTTTTGTGCTTTTTCCTTGGACATATTTCTTGCTGCACTCCAGCCACTAGAAGAGGGAGAGAGGGCCTGCAATTCCCTTCCCCTGCCCCAGGGGGTTCTTCCTCATCATCTCTCGCTTTCCCCTGGAGTGCCTGCATCAGGACTCTGAGCTCTAGCTGCTCTCTGTGCACCTGAGGAGTTTCTTCTGGGACTGTCTGGTGGAATCTCATTGAGATCGACAGGACTCTTCACATTCAGGACTTTCCACATCACAGGACTCTTTACATCACAGGACTTGTGGGATACCTCAGGTTTTGTTGTTTAATACTGTTGTATCTTAACTTGTCTGCTTACTAAAGTAAATAGTTTGTACTTTTCACACTTTCCTTGGTTTTTTTCCAAACCTGGTGAGGGGGAGTGGTGGTTTATTTTGTTTTTTCTTTGGCTCAGCCCCAATTTGCCTCAAACCTCGTCACATACACACCAGATAATGATCAGAAGCTGACTGAATGGGTTAACAAAGGAACTTGTCCACGACTGCCTTTAGAAAGGGCAGGGGATAAGAAGGACAGGATTCCAGTGCAAGTTGCCACTGTATACAGTTTTTAACACAGAATTAAAAGCAACAGTGTATGGCTTCCTATGCTGAGAACAGGGATGGATGAGAACAGCCAGAGCAGACATGGGAAGAAGTAACTGGAGGTCATTCAGCACAGTATAGAGAACATGGGAACAGGCATGAGGAAACTCAGTGGAGGTGCAGGCCAACGTTGATGAACTAAGCCCACTAGTTTTAGCTAAGTTTTATCTGAAATAATTAATCCCGAATACACAGTATTTTATGACTGCTCATAGGATACAGAGAGAAACTGCAGACAAAACTGCAAAACCAAAGGGTTATGGTTATGGATTTCTATTCTGGGAAAGCTGATGACTGAGCAGGGTATTCTGGAGGCAACTACAAGACAGCTACACGTGTAAATAAACACAGCAACTGTGACAGTATCGGTACCTCAGTTTTCATCTCTGTCACACTCATTCACTAGATTTTATTGATTGATTGCTTTAACTAACCTCTGAGTTTGCTGCAACACAGAAAATGGCATATTGGTTATGAACTGTTTTAAATCTGGTCATAGAGCTGAGGTACACAGTCACTGTGCCAGTATTTCATACAGTTTCTGTATACCAGGTTCTGTGACATAGTCTTTTCCAAATAATACTCTTTGTGTAGCTTCAAACTTGAGACTGCTAAGAATGCAAGCAGAAGTAGAAATACATACTATTTCCAGGCATCCAGCAAAGTTGTCCATGTGTAAGGAAGCATTTAAACATTTTACACTTACACTTTGTCAGTGAGGGATGACATAGAGAGGGAAGATATAGCAGAATTTCAATACACAGGAGGCAGAAAGTGGGGAAAAAGAGAAGAAAAGGCAAGATTAATTTAACTTCTGTGTACCTAAATGATATCAACTTTGTTGATACTAGATGTGCATTTAACCTCCACAGCAGAAAAGCTTAACTGTGTTCAGGTGTCAGCAAATTTAATTTAAAAAGTGTTTTCAACCGAATATCATAGGTCAGTGAACAGAGTTGCCTTGGTAACCAGATCTAGTTTGTAATTTAAAGCAGGGAAATCCGAGCGGTGGGGAAGCTCACAAGTGTTTGCAGAGGTCAGCCAGACAGTGGGATGTCCTGGTCAGTAACTCCCACAGGAGCAAGGACCCCCAGATGAACTGTCTCAGGGTTTTGAAGGCATGAGCACTCCTTAGACACAAGCAAACACACACACACAATCTCCAAAATGCATACAGGATTGGTTTCCTTTTTTTTCTACATTCATCCCCTCCTTGGGAAAAAAAATAATCAAAGAGGATTCTGCTTTCTGTCTTACTAGATGTATGAATTTATTGTCTAGGCAATTAAATTAAGCTGTACGGTGCTTTGAAGAGCACACTGAGGTAGGAACAGGCTGTGGACAGTCTGACAGAGGGGCTGGGCTGTCTGGGATGGGCACTGGAGGGGTGAAAAGCCTCCGAGGAAAAGGTGAAGAAGCAGCAGCCCCCAAAGACTTTATTTGTAAACCTAAAAAATCACAGCAAGACTGGGGCTTTCCTCAGATTACACACTTGGGAGAGTCACAAACTGCCAGTAGAAAAAGCAACAGAATGAACCTCTGCCTCAATGAAAAGCTCATTTCAGTCACTATGCTCCCTCATAGCTGCTACTTTACAAATTGCAACTAACATGCTGCCTAACTTATTCTTTAAATCTGAATATTGTTCTGTTGTCATTTAGTAGGATCATCTTTTCACTTTCTATTAGTTTCAAAAGACGAAGGATGTTCAAATTACAGGGATTTTATTAGCTTCTGGGTATTTTTAAGCGATAATTCAGCCATATAATTTCTACAAAACATAGTGAGACTTGTGACAATTAACTATTGACAAAATACAGGACAGATCCTAACCTTTGCAGATGCAATGCAAACCACATTAGGCACATGCCTTCAAATTTGCAGCAACAGCAGATGCATATTGCAAACACGAATGAATTACTCTGTGAAACATTAATACAAGTATCACACAAAAATCAACAGAACTATGTCATGTATAGCAGTCAGTTGTCAGGCTTCAGGGTTTTTTGCACATAATGGTTATAGGTCGTCTTCTTTTATCATGGAATGTCACCTGTTAACAGTACAGACAAGCAAACAGGAGAGGAAAGCATGCTGTTTGGGTACCCCCCTCCCCGCCCCCCAGCTCTTATTCAGATTTAAAGCATAATTTTTAACATTCTTTGATACTAGCACATGGCTTTAGAAATTAAATCTAAACCCCACAAGGTATCACTTCTATTTCCTTAGTATGTGAAAGGAAACTAATACGCCTGCAGTAACATTCACAAATAATTGCTTCACCCTCTGACCTGCAGTCCTGATTTTCCACAGAGCTTAGAAATGTCACATCTCAATATACCATAAATATCCTTCACCTAAGGAAAAACTCTGATCACAACACAAGTGAAATGTGAGTCTAGTCTTTAATGGATATGTGCATGTCCTGTTAATAAAACAACACTTCGGTGTTGCTGGCAGCTTCTGTTCTTATTCTCACTTCATTGTGCTCTATTATCACAGCAGTCAGTGTTTTGTGTGCAAGAAATATATACAGGAAAACCTGAATATAAAGCACAAAAAGTATTAATAGCTCTCCTGGAAGACACGAACTGATGCATAAATACAACACACCTCAAACAGAGATGATAAACATGGCTATGAGGAACGGAATTAGCAGCAGTAAAAGGTTTATGACAAATGACTATGGATTAGATCCTCAATTAACACAGGAGTATCCTTGAAAGAAACTGTCCTTTACTCAGGAGCCCACTACCAGGTACCTCAGTGCAGCTGCACACAACAGCCTCTAGGGCTGCCTCACGGGCCACACACCTGAACATCCTGCCAAACCAAGCTCCTGGGATGCAGGCTACCTGCTGATCCCATTCAAAAAGCAGGACACACATCACAGACACCTCGCAGCAAGGTAGCTCTTCAGTCTTCCTTCTTCCCCATCTCCTTTATTACAGCTCTAACCCTGTTTACAAGTGTGGGCTGTGAGCACCTGGAGAAGCGCTGTGTTACACAGGATGGCAAGACGTGCTGATCATAATGAAGGCAATCCTCCTCTGCCCAAAGACAGCAGTTGGCACACTCTTTGCACTAATTAAGTGGCATAAATGAGCAGCACTGCTGTCTGGAACGTGAACTGCAGACCTCATTTTATGTCCCAGTAAAAAAGTCAAAAGAAAAATGCCGGATTTTCACCTTCCAAAATACTGTTGTTTAGCTAAAAAGGATACGTCTCTAATTTTGTGCATGCAAAAGTAAATTACCTGAGCTTTATTATGTAAAATCATAAAACCATAATCTAAACATACACATTTAATAGGCTGTGGTATCCTTGCTAGCAACAAAAGGAATATTTGTTTAATTTATATGCAAAGAGAGGACTAAGGCATAAAGAAAAGAGTGCAGTAAGAGGTGTTGGGAATGGAAGACCTGAAACAGGTCTATTTACAGCAATTCAAAGCTCTACAGAAGAAAAATAAAATAAAATAAAATCTCTATTACTGAAACAGATGTTTCCAAGACAGAAAAACAGAAGTAAGAATATCCCAACATCTGGAAATTTAAGTGGTAGCAAAATTGTAGGATTAAATGAAATAAAGATAATAGGTCTGAACGACTAGAAGGGCATCTGTGAGATAAATGAGCTGTCAATTAATTAGCTGGAAAACGTAATTTTAAAGAAGATGAGCAATTAAAAAGTACTGCAGCTTTCAGTTTGTATAACCGACTAGAAAGAACACATCAGAATGTAAAATTTAAAATAGCCAGGTTTTCTTGGACTTTACTCAAATAACTCTACCTGTGACAAAACTCTGAAGCAGCACTGGAATCCACATAGCAGAAGTTGCCACGTGTGCAAAATCTGACGTGATCATTCATTTTTACCTGAAAGCTAATCCTGTGACCAGCAGTACTGTGACAAGTAAGTTAAGCAGTAGAATATTCTACTCTACTAATGCATCAATCTGCACATTATTTTATTTTGTATTTCTACACCACTCCCAAAACATCAGAGAGCTGTGAAGTAGCTGTTCCAGCACAGTACTTCTTTTCAGACAACCATCCTGTCTCCTTTTGCTAGGCATCCATATAAGTCAGACAAGATAAAAAGTTTTTAAAATAGGATGTTGGTAAGATAATTTTCATTGCTGTTTTTAAGCAGCCATCAGAAATTTTTAGTAGGCATTTACCATAATCAGTCATTTACATTTATTATATTTATCTTAAACAACAACAAGGTATTCACAATAACTGTATTTTAGGTTCAAAACACAAGTGTCATCAACTAATTAAATGTGCTACATGCTTTTCAGTTCTATTTCTCAACTCAAAACCTGGACAATATCTTATTCAGCAATTTATTACCCTTTGTATTTCTTCCTCTGGTTTTGATCTCTTAATACCTGCACAATGTTGCTTCCTGCAAAACTGGCTCGTCTCCATATCCGCCCTCTGACCAAAGCCTCGTTCAAAAGGTGAGCTAGTTTCCGTTCCATCTCGGCCCGAAACACTTCCTCCTGAATTCGCTGGTCAACGACACCCAAGAGAACTACATTGCACAGAAAGTAACCCAAGAAAACAAATCAATGAGCAAAATTTTTCAGTGTCTTTTCTGCAACTTCAATTACAAGCTTTGAGTCCTTCTGTGACAGCTCTCGGTCAATTCAAGAGCAGCTGTATTCATACAGGAATACTGCCCTGTTCAGTTGGAGGTTACCACTTGAAAAGGAAGACATTTGCTGAGAAAAAGTTAAAAGAATTAAGTTTAAAAAAAACATGGGATCATAACTAGGCTAGACAGATCCAGGCTACCGAAGAAACAGTGTCAAATTAAAAAAAAAAATCAGTCTAGATTGTCTGCTGGCAACTAACTTCAGTCAAAGTGATACAGAATTGAAGACGCGGAGGGCAGCAAAGGTTCAGAATCATGAAGATAAAGTAGAACAGCAGCACATGAATGAAGTTGTATATTCAAGTGCAACTTCCCTAATAGGATAAAGATTAACAAGTGTGCCAATCGCAGCACAATCCCCCTCCCTTGTATTAGTAACCTTGTCCACTTCACTTTCCAACCCAGGTACCTTGGGTCACTGGGGCAGCTAATGCTGAGAGGAATCCCTGGGGAAACATGAAAGAAAAAGCGGACCTTTACTCGTAAGATGGCATCCAGTTAAAGTGGACTGAATGGAACAACACACAGTCAAATGACCAAACTATGCAACCTACAGGACAGCAAACCAACTCACCGTTGGCTGCAGTAAGATAAATTCAGTTTTAATTCCTGTGCCTCTGCTATTTTTTTGGAAGCCCCTTTTTCCGTGTTCCCATATTTATTTTTTTAAGTGTGGGGCTTATTAAAAAGTCACCCAGTAAGATAAAGTCAGTTAAACATATTTTTAAATATTTAAAATAAAAATATGAAAACCATTTTTTCAATTTAAAGCTTTTCACTGATTTCGTCAGAAAAAGGAAACATTTTCATGGTTTCTTACAGAGACCAACAGCATCTGTCTTCAAAATTCAGTCATAGACTAAGTGTCTCAGAATTAAATCACAAAATAGATAGACAGTGACCTAAGGCTACTATATTCATCAAGCAGAAAACTATTCTTGCCTATGTATTGGATTTCAGGATCAACAAATTATGGTTAATAGTATGAACTGTATTCTACAACTGAGAGGGAGAACTACAGAGAACACTGCATGTCCCAGAGTTATACGACTATTGGGATTTATGTACATATATCTGGGTAATTTGATATTAAAAACCTTTAAATGCATAAATTCTATCATTTCCCTATGTCATGATTCATTACCCTTACAATACAATACACTGACTGAAAGGACAGATCCAGCCAAAGACTAGCAGCTCTTTCTAGTCAACTTGAAAGAATTTGGATTACAAAAAACTCCTCTACAGAAAAAAAAAGAAAAAGAAAAAAAGAAAATGGTTGCTGCAATTGGCTTCCAAAATCTTACAGTCAGGAAGTTTATCAAAATCCAAAGGAACATGATTTCTGAGCTGGAAGAAACATTTTCCTCCTACAGGACCTAAGGAAATTTTAAGCAGCAATGGACAAACCCAAGGCTGAGCAAAAGTAGGAGGGAGTGTTACCAAAAAAGTCAACATAAATCTCTAAGGAGGGATGATATTAGATTTGAGACACACATATGACGTTCTCTCATTTTGCTTTATCTGAATTTTTTTTTCTATAAAACAATTTGTAGGTTTCAGAAATTAAGCTGTAAAGTGGTCACTGGTGAGAGGAGACAGGGATAACTGGAAAAAAGAATAAATCTATACAACAGGTGAACTGCGGGTGAGAAAGTTGTAGGAGAGCAGGACCTACAGCAAGCAGGCAACCTCTAAACGTGACAGCTCACCCACATCTGTGTATTACAGAATAAAACACTGAGAAGACTTTGGTGGCATCTTCTGTGAATGAATCAGAAGAGATCAGTGAAATGTGATGAAACTCCTTCATCTACTCGGAATGCACTTATTTCACTCTGGTTTATTCCTGGCATGTTTTGGTAGAAAGTGCCATACAAGTAAAATTTTAATTTTTTCTGAAAATAAAAGACTAAAAATCAATGCGGCATATTGACAGCATGCAGAGCAGACATTTTATGCCTGACAGTCTGAGTTGTTTCACTAAGAATAAACTGCCCTATAAACAAAAACTGCCTTGTGTGCATTATCAAGGAATTGCAGTGCTTAATTCTGGACCACGGAATTACATTTCCCAGATATTCCAGGTCACTAGGCCTCTGGTTTTAGAATTCATTCACCTCGGACATCTTATTACCTCATAAAAATGCAGCACCCTTAAGCTATCGATATTTATGCAGGCTAGTTATCCCACTAACAGAAATAACTGCACTTTTACTTACCCAGAGACTGTACATACCTGTTCTCACCCAGGAAGATTTCATCAACTGAGACACATTAAGCTTTGGATAATGAAAGGCTGAGGGAAAAACAGAATAGAGGAAAAATATCCGTGAGAACAGTATTCTGAACAACATAACACACAAAAAAGAAGCCACTTCATAATCTATACTGTCAGCAAGCATCTTATTTACATAGACGCATTACTGCTCCTGAGGCAATGCAGACACAATAGTAAGGGAAGTGCTCTGAACACTCTCCGGTTCGTCTCTAACAAAGAGAAGCTAACTGAAACAGTCAGATTTATTACATGAAAGATTTCAAGCTGCTGCATTGAGGTCATTGCTCCTAGAAATGTAGAAGCTCACTGTCTGAATTGTGACTCTTACTGAGCTAGCTCCAGGATCAGACTTTTGCTCAAAGGGCAATGAGGCAGCTCACAAGCATCTCAGGATGAAAATAAGACCTTCTTTGAGGGAGAAACTACATGGATGCACTAAATGGACGGCAGAGAACTAAATATATATATGTACTTGTGTTCCAGACTTGTACAGGGAGTACAATTTTAAAAGATCCCACCACCTTGATGACTTCTTTTTACAGAAAACACAAGAAAGTGCATGTAGAAAGATTACTGTAGACAAAGCTCATGGCTTTGGTGCTTGGCTTGGTGGCTCTAAGCTTCCTTAATCTCTAAAATTTTTCCAAAAAAACTCTGCTCTAGTGTGAAATTCTTGCCCCGATGAAGTGAAAAAAAAAGTCTATTTCTACTGACTTTGGTATGGATAAGATTTTTCCCAAGGTTTCCACTGGAGAGCAGTAAAGACATTTCAGGAAAGAAGTGAAGATGGGGGCTGGGCCAACAGTTTCCTCAAGGGAAGTCTTAAGCTTCACTGTGGCAATAAGGAAACGGAATGGTCTCATCTTTCTCAAAACAGTTAATCCAGATGCAGTTTGCTAAGCATTATATAAAGGTTAATTTGTAAACCATTTCACAGACAGAAAGAATGCAGCACATAATAACGACCTGGTCCAAGTTGGATCAATTTGGATGTCTTCAGTTGCAGAATAGTTTGCCACCACTGCATGTCTCAGAGAAATAGAAAAATGGCAATCTTTATAATTTAATGATGCAATAATTGGTAGAGAAGCTGTCAGTGTACTGGTTCTTTTGCCCATTAAAAAACTTGGAAATTTTTTTAAGGCAAAAGCAAAAGAATCACTAGTTATATTTTACCGTTAATACTAAATACTTACTTCTATTGGGAAAAAAAAAGAAAGAGAAAATTTTATTATTTCACCTTCATTTCAATAATAGCACCATTAGCTTCAAGGGGGCCACCTGGGACGTACTTTATGACTTCATATTCAGAAGGGCATCAGAACATGGTCCTTTTTTCTGAGCAGGAAACAGTGGCCCTCTATAGGATGCACTAAATTTCCAAAACTGTCAGACATGCAAAAAGCACTTCACAGTCCATTTAAAAACAAACATTTATTTTTGGCATCCTGCTACTCAATTCTTCTGATTGTAGCTTTTAGATTGGAATTCTATTTACTGTGTTTACTTCAAAATTTCAATTGTTTACTTCAATTTAGAAATATAACCTGAACAAAAAAGCATAAGCTAAACTGAAATTATTGTTTTCCAAAGCATGGAAAGAGCACGATAAGGAAATCAAAAACCTTCCAGTGACCATAAAGCTTTGAACTACTTGCAGTTGTGAGCATTTTCTTCTTTTAAACCAAAATCATGTTTTGCTTCAATACTTAATGTGCTCTTCACACTTTTTCTAATTAGTACTTGAAAATGATTTAATTCATGCAAATTGCTGGGTGACTATTCACTTAAACTTTTCACAGAATTAATGCAATTTAAAAATAAACCAACTTGAGCAGAAAATCTTGACATTGAAAAGGAAGATGTGCTGTGATCACTGGCAACTCAGGCTGGGCTCTAAACCTAATGAAGAAGGTATGAAATAATGGACACTTCTACAACTGAGGAGTGTTCAGAAGAAAATCCAGGTTCCAACTCTTATCCCACAGGTCACTTGTGTCTCACTAACACACATGTGGCCAGATCTTGAGCTCATCTGGAGTCTCAGCACTGCAGCAAGATCACATTTGTAAGATTTCTAATGTCCCCTGGAACTAACAATTCCAGCACAGATGGATTGTTATCCTGAGGGGGAAGTTGGATAGACAAAACGCAATTATTAGTTAGATTGCAGCTGGCCTGCTAATGACTATAGATGCATTAATGAAGTAGATGCTAGCATCATTAGAAGAATCTAACAGGCAGCCCTGAAGCATCATACTGTGTCACAGCATTGATTCAGTGCTGACTGAAAAGGCAAAGGGTCACCTAGTCACACAGAGACCTACTGGCAGCACCCTGAAGCACCTAACTCAGGCAATGTGGCCTTTGCCAGATGCTCCAAGGATCTCCCTCTCTCCTACAGAGATGTGTGGCATCATGCAGGATAGAAATGGTATCATGTTGATGGTTCTTATTTCTGATAACTGGAGGAACAGTAATAGAAAGCATGAAGCTAACTCAGCATTGGGAACAAGAAGGCATTAACTGAATAGTAAGATTCCAAGCAAATACTGGGGGTGTGAGCAACAGTAACATACTATGCCTGTTAAAAGTCTGATCCAAAATCCACCCGAAAAAGCCTGCCAGATAATTCTGCAGTCTTTGGATCCCATCATATAATTTTGTCTTATGCTATTGGCCTTGCAACATCTCCCAGACAGCCAAAATAGATGACACACATCAAAGTGCTACTTAGCACAGAAAAAATAGCAAGTCCCAAGGCAACCCTCTCTATTTAAAGTTGTAATAAAAACAAAGAGATTTATTCAGAGGAATTTCATGAAGGGAAGTATTGCTTATCTACTCCACATCTAGCCTTTGTCTGTCTCCTGAGAAATCTTCCAGCCATAAGGAGATATCAAATATATTATTTCCTATTACTTTTAATGAACTAGCAGCCAAAACCTGTGATTAGACTTGGGTTTTCTTTCTGCTGACACATAGGTCATGACCATCTAAGCAATTTACAATCTCAAACTTGAAATGTAAGGTGGACAATGCAAAATAAACATGCCAAAAGGTGTAAACCAGACATTTAAATATGTATAAGCGTGTTGCCGAAGTCACCTGGAAGTCTTGTGAGGAAAGAAGAAAGTCTGGAAGCTTCCAGGTTTGACCATTTCAATGGCCCTATTCCTCCACAAAATAGTCCAATTCTGTCAAACTAGCAATTTTCACTACTGAACTGACACTGAGTGGCAAAAAAGATGACAAAATATTCCTGGTGTTAATGATGTACTGCACAGGGACAACCCACACAGTTAAAAGTATAAACAGTACACATTATTTATGTGAATAAAAACAGTGAGAGGACTGTGTGTGAAAGACAATGCAAAGTGAACAAGCAGCAGGGGGCAAATACATTCCTTCAAACAAGGCTCATATTTGGGATATTGATGACAAGGTGTCACTTCACTTAACAGTGTGAAGATGCACAGGCAGCTTTTCCCAGTATGTACCAGCTTCAACCCCTAAAGCCGAGGGTTGAACCCTGACAGCTCAGCCTACCTACAAATAATTTCTTTTTCTTCAGATGCAGACTATAAAAAATGTACAAAATCATATACAGAGTCCTCAAGGGGAAAAATAAAAGTCACCACCAAAAATACGAACTGTTAACATGCCCCCTCCCACCCTCCAGCCCAGCCCCGCCTCGGTGCTCGCACCGGCCCCAGGGGCCCCGCGCCACCCTGCGCGTGCTCGCCCTGTCTCCAGGGCAGGGAAGGGATGTCCCTGAGCTCTGGTCAGCATTCTTGGAGTCTGGAAAAAGCTTAA
Source organism: Pitta sordida (assembly GCA_013390025.1). NCBI lineage: Eukaryota > Metazoa > Chordata > Aves > Passeriformes > Pittidae > Pitta > Pitta sordida. Next base: position 678,975 of record WEKX01026828.1, on the reverse strand, counting down.
CTTTGCACCACTGCAACAACCCCGTGCCGCTTATGGCGGGGGGGGGGTGTCTGTATCAGAGTTGCTTTCCCTTTAACATCCACCAGTCCCAGTAGAGGCAGCGCTGCCCGGGCTTTGACTGGGCTTTGACTAACAAGGAATGGCATGTCTTGTGGTGGTGCTGCGCTGGGTCTCAGTGGAGCACACAGGACCAGGTCAGGGACCGGGGCGTGGCGCCGCAGGGCTCTACACGCCATTGCGAACTGCAGAAGCCTTGCGCCCCAGCTACACCGCGTGCCTGCCCTGGCCCCGCCACGCGCCCACGCTGCTAGCGTGGGCACAAACACCAGGGTCGGGGTGGGGAGGGAACCAGTGCGGGGTTTGGGCTGTGGGAGCGACCGCAGCAGCCCGGAGACGCCCACAGGGTGGGGGAGTCGGGTTGGTATGGGAGTTTCTTTCCCTGTAACATCCACCGGTCCTGTGAGAGAGGGGCAGCGCCACCCGTACAGTCCTAGAGGGTGGGGCAACGGAAGCCTCCTTCTGGCGCAGCAACAGCTGCACCCTCCCAGCACACAGCTTTCCTCACTTTTGTGGGGCAGTTTCCCCGTTCAGGGACAGGGCACGGTGCCGCTATTGCAAGCCGCCTCCCCACAGGGCAGGGTGAGTCCTGCCTCACAGGCACCGCGGCACCACCCCTCGGCAGAGCAGAGACTGCGCATGCGTCGCCCGCCTCAAGTTGCAGACAGCTGAATCATAATTGCAAAAAATTTGCTTCACAAATGGGCGGGTTCGTAATGAAGAGGTCGCAATGCAGCGGGGCTTCACTGTACATAAATTGCTCAGATGTACATATCCAAGATTCCCAGAAAAATTCACACTGAAAGCAGAGGTTTGCATATTAATTTGCACAGACTACAGCATCTATCTAGCTATCTATGGAAGACCTTCAAACACCTTCCCTGCTAAAACTGTTTTGTAGACCAAAGCAGAGCATGAATGCACAGAGCTCAGGGCCTAGGAAACAAAAACATTGAGGCATCTTCGTGCCAAGTAGCTTTGAGATTCTGGCTGTTGGTCACCTTCAACAGACTGTTGAATAAGATGTCTCAAGAAGGATCTGCCCAATGCTGCTGAGCCTTTGGACAGGATTTCTGGCTCTGAATACTGAAGATCTAAAAGCCTTAGGCTCAAAACACAGTCACAGCAACAGTGCAAAAAACTGTAGAAACAGCTAAAAATAGCTGGGTGTGGCTGCCTCACAGATTACAGCGTTTGAGCTACATGCATTAATAGTGGGCTCGCTGACAGATGGAACCACACAGTAGTAATCTGAGAACCTGTGTTCCCACTTTGCCAACTCACCAAACAGCACCATACCTGGTATTCCAGAACAGTGACTACAAACACATCAAAGTGCTACCAAGGCCAAAATAGACCAGTTCAACCTAAAATGTGCTGTCCTCCAGTGGGCTCAATCTACAGTAAATCTGAGTCCCTCTAACAATAAGCAAGTCAAATTCTGACAAAATGCTCCTTGAGTTTAGGATACCACATCCATCAAATCCATGTGTTTTCTACATTGCAAACTTTGGGAAGATCTCACTGTTCCTAAAAATGCTGACCTCTTCACTCATTCTACTTTACTTGGCTTTCTCATTGATTTGTGAGCTAGCCCGGGACTCCACCAGCATCAGCCTGGAATCATCCCCACTGATCAGGCACTGTAAACCTGCAGGTAACCCAGGGAGAGCTCCTGCTATGAGCATTGAAGAAATTTCCTATTTCCTAAGTACCATGAGAAAAGGAAAACACATAGAGTCAAAGAACTGTTTGTGCTGGAAGGGCCCTCAGAAGGCCATCTAGTTCTAACCCCAAGGAGAACAGTGTACATGCATGCCTAATAGGAACCCTTTTGCCCCACGACCAGCCTCTCTTTCAGGATACCAGAATTTCTACCAAGGCTGGTGTATCACTTAATTGCGCTGTAGCTCCACTGCACAGTCCAGAAGATGGACTCTCTCAAAGGGCAACCTGCAAATGCACTACTAATATAATTTCAGAACATGTGGACAAAACTGAAAACTGTAAGACCCAATATAGTACGTTACAGGAAAAAAAGTCCCACAACATCAAAAATATTACTGAAGAGACTAAAAGCTAAATAAAGTCTAGGTCAAATTTGTGAAAGAGATGACACAGAGTAAAGATAACTGTCTTTCTCACAATAAAGGCAAGATCAACATTTAATTTGAATTCAGTGAGAAATAAGATGGAAATCCTCAACCTGACACATTCTGTGGCCTCACAAGAACAAAAGAAATGCAAGTCACTTATGGCCAGGGATTTCAAAGATTTCTGGCCCTGGCTCCATTAAATACAGCAACCACTGAAGAGGCACACACTGTGTGAGATCAAACAGGAGCAGAAATCCTCAAAAAAGAGAGTCAACCACCTCATACTTTTTTTCATGGGAGTACAGGCATCAAAAATGCTAAAACATAAAGCCACAAGGCTTAAAAAAATTACTACTTTTAAATTACTTCTAGGAAATGGGGAAGTATCCTGCGCACCTTAAACAGATTGAAAGGTGCTAAAAAGAGCAACCTCTGTTGACAATCTCCCTCTTTATAGTATCTTCACTCACATACACAACTGCATACCAAACACTAGCTACAGCTAGGTCTGATTTTCCACTGGATGTTTCACTGTATTGCAGAATTCACTGTGTTAGATGTTATGCACCTCTAGAGCTCACAAAATAACTCTGAAAATCTACATAGGAAAGCACAGTGAGATAGAAGAAAAGGGGAATTAATGGACTGAGTTAACGTCAGCAGGGAAAGGCAAGTACTGTCCTCTCATGATCTTCCTTACATCCGCAAGTCATCTGAAAAACCTAAACAAACATAAATTTGGTCAAGGTTGAGTGTCAAGCAAGCTCTTCTATACAGACAGTTCCTATTCATCTAAGTTTAGGATGATGATGGACCAAAAAAAATGACTTGCAATGCAAATTGCGAACACTGAGTGCTACACATACCATCTAATATGTACTTTAAAACACAGTAAACTACTCAAAAAAAGCACTATAGTTATACCCCGTCATTTGCGAGGAATGGGTCAGGCCAAAGGCCTCACAAAAAGCCAAACTCACAAAGACACAGAGGTTATTAATATGCATACAGGCCACGCCCACTGCTCCACCCCCCGGCACTCCGGAGCGCTGCGGACAATTTTCCGCTCCTTCCCATGGTCTCTCTCAGCACAGGGGAGCAAAGGGAACCACTTCTGAGTGGCTGCTGCGACTGTGTGTGCTTGCAGCCCAAACCCCATGCTGCTGCTCCCCCCTCATAGTGTTCCCCCCAGCCTCAGTGCTCCCACCGGCCCGTGTGTGCTCGCCCTGACTCCAGGGTAGGGAAGGGGTGTCTCTCCTCTCTGGTCGGCATTCTTGGAGTCTGGAAAAACCTTAACTTTGCAACATTGCGACACCCTGTGCCGCTTATGGCAGGGGGGTGTCTGTATCAGAGTTTCTTTAACATCCACCAGTCCCAGTAGAGGCAGCGCTGCCCGGGCTTTGACTGGGCTTTGACTAACAAGGAATGGCATGTCTTGTGGCAGTGCTGCGCTGGATCTCAGTGGAGCACACAGGAGACACACAGGACCGAGTAAGGCACCAGGGCATGGTGCTGCAGGGCTCCAAACACCATTGCAAGCTGGAGAAGCTGCGCACCCTCCCCACAGGGAGCACCGGCACTGCCCCTCGGCAAAGCAGAGGCACTGTGCATGCATGGGCCCGGTAAACTTGCAAATGGTTGAATCAAAACTGAGAGAAATTTTCCTCACAAATCCCTGGGGTCATAATGCAGGAGTCGCAATGCAGCGGGGATTCACTGTATTTCACTATATTGAATAATAGACAACTCTTGACAGACTACATGGGCAAATACAAGCCTACATGGTCAGTATGCCAGGCTTTCTAAGACAGAGCCATAGTTAAGTGCAACGAAAAGCCCAAGACAGCAAACCCTGTTGCAAAGTAGCAAAAGCCTCTGAAGATAAAATCACAGAGACACATGCTGGATTGCACTTCGCAGCAATACTGATTGGAGAGACTTTCTTTTGGGTCTAATCTGGACTAATGAGCCCAGGTTAAACACAATTGGCCCTGCACAAAAGGAAAGTATGATGACAAGAGCAACAAGCCGATGTAACGCCCATATCTGAGCAGACAGGGGCACAGCTTTGCTCTGCAAGAATTCATGATACAAGTTAGGTACTTGAAGCTGTATTATCACTTATGCACTGAATTACTTCAAAATTATAGAATGGAAAGAGATTAGAAAAAAATATTTGCAATACTGGCTAACAGCGAGTACTCACGTTCAGCAATTTGCTGCACAGGAAAACCCAGATAGAAGCTGAATTCCACCATGGACAAGTTTCTTAGCTGCTCACTGACTTCAGACCCATTTAGAAAACCGTATCTATCTCGGATGGCAAAAACAATGCTCACGGGGCCTTGTCGAAACGCCACCCCAGGCCTACTCAGAGTGATGTTCAGTATCTGAAAAGAGAGGATTGGAGCAGACTCAGCAAAGTCAAGTCACTGGCATTTTCATTCATTCCTTTGCAGATCTTTTTTGCTCACCTAACATAAAGAAGTGACAATTCACATCAAAAAAGAGGAACACCTGTTCCAGTTTGATTGAGCCTGTTGAGTCTCAGAAGAAATAAAGTTACACATGAATTCCTCTTTTAAGAGTTATCCTTTACAGTCATTATAATCCAGAATGATCTGAAAGCTACAGTCCAGAAAATGATGAGCCAAAACCACCTACCAAGACAGACAGCAAAATAGATCTAGTTGTAAAAAAAAGGTCTTAGATGACCTCCTAGATGCATGGAACAGGAAGGGATCATGGTAAAGAATAATTCTGGAAATGCATGTTCCCTTGATTAAAACCTCCTGCACTATGCACACCCAAACCCCATCACTGTTTAGAAGCGCTTTTTTTGGCACCCATGTAAACAGCAGCTGTGCTCATATAGATAAACCTCTTCCAGACAGCAAGGAAGCATTTAAAATAAGTTTTCTAAGAGTCCAAGAAATTGCCCTGCATGTTCTGTCTTCAGTCAATGTAGTCACATTATGTCATTCCTTTGTACAGTTCTGGACTCTTTTCTCTATATACTACGTTAATTACTCTGAAGTTTATGCCATTTTTCCTCCTGATTTTATTTTAGGGTACCACAGATAGGCATTTACGGTGCCAGTTAAAAAACATCATACAATTTTTACTGATTTTGCTATTACAAAGTTATAATAAATTTAAGAACTTGTACAGAAGGAGTTGGTCTCATTAAACTGAATTACTGACTTTGCAAGGAGTTTTAATCTCTGCTGTGTTTCAGCAGCCAGCACATATGCAATACTTCTCATGTGTGACGTTCCAGCAGCAGCTGTCACATATACACTGTAAGTATTTCTAGACCTCGGAAGCAACTAGCGTGTTTGGTCACATGATAGCAGAGTGCATATAACTCCTATACTCCCTAACAGAATCTGCTGCATGGCAATGAGACCTGAAAATTCTCTTCCAACAAAAACTCTCTCATTACACCCTACTCTGCTATAGTGAAATCTGATGGGAATCATTTTGATATAGGTTGGGACAGTTTTTATTTGAAAAACTCCAAACCCTATCATATTCAATAATCAGTCTTTCAAAAAGCTTGAAACCAGAGGAGTATGTGGTGCCATATTTCGTAGGGGGGAAAAAAAATCAACTGGCTTCACAACAAACCCTCATAGTTCTGCATGATCTAGAGTGCAAGTGGCAGTCAGTGAACTCCTGACTCATTTTACTGTCTGGAAGAAATACAGGACAACCAAAGGAGAGGAAAAAAGAGACAAACACAAAACATGCTTATCTTCTTACCTGCACAGTGAAGTTGTAAAACTCCTGGTGTTTGCTCACCTCCAGGAATGCCATTGTCAACCCTTTCTCAATGCGCTGACTGAAGTTGCAGAACCCAATATCCACATTTCGAGGTACAAACTGAAGCACTGAAGACAAAGGGCACACATTATTCCTGCACACAAGTACGTATTTCCACAAGAGAGAACAAAACAAGCAACTGAACCCACAGGGCTATCATTTTTTTTTATGGAGTACAGGACTTTTCAGTGAAAGGCTGGGTAAAAATACAGTAGAAATACATTTTGTGTTGTTGCACTAAACGCTCTTCTCGCTAATATCCTTTGCAGCAGTAATTTGACTACTGAAAGATACTAGTAACAAAATACCTGCTGTTTCCTCCTGTATACTAAAAGTATACTTTCCACTTAATCCAGGTGCCTAACTTCACGTGACTTGAAACACTAAATTGACTGAAATCCTTAGTACCTAACAGGTCCATGAAGGAGAAAAAACCCCAACAACTAAGTTTTTCTTGTAGCCTGAAATAAAAACATTTGGGTTGTCTGTAAGACACTGGGTCCATTAATGCACATTAGTATCAGTCTAACACTTTCAAAATACTAAATTAGTAAACAATCTTTTAAATTTAGATACATCTTAATGTCTTTTAGAGGAGAGAAAGAAAGAGAACAGGAAAGAAACAGTGAGCATAGAAGATGTGATCAGGCACACAGACCTCAACTACATGCCATTAGGATCCTAACTATTTTGCTTTAGACTCTGAGTAATAATGAACTTCATATAAACTGCTGCAATGCAGCAGTCATGGACAGCTGAATACTGTACTACATAAGAAATCCTCCTGCTCACATTATATGTGAGTAATCAGTCCTCCTGCTCACCAATTCTCCTACATCACGACAAGAAAAAAGCAGCATTTAACATAAACTTAATCTGAGACTTGACACATTGCATTACATTGTAGTTGCAGTGTAATTTTATGAATAAATATTTTACTGAACTGTTTTCTCACCTTTTGAAGCAAGAAAAAGAGTGTACCAATTTTGTAATGTACAAAAAAAATTCCTGAAAAAATAATGAAATTATGGGGTTAGAAGTTTACAATTTATCATCTCTCAACCATGGACCCATCATGGATGACACTAGAAATGTAGAATTAAGTCTAACAACAGCAGAACACAGGGCTTTTACTCAATCTTGCATACTTAATCACAAGTGAAGAAGTGTGAATCAATATCCTTCTCTTTGTGTCGAGAAGAACTCACCTGTCTGAACTTGGAATCTGTAGTCTGGCACAGTAAAAGAAGGATGCAGTGAGAGGATCATGGGGGCCTCACCAAGAAGAAGAGTGCTGTTCACAAGCACATTTATGACAGCTATTGCCGTGTAAACAAAAGGACCTGATGTCACCAAGAAAGCAAATTTGGGGGAAATTTTATAAACCTACAAAAACAAAGACATAATCAGAGATTAAAAAAAAAAATCTTCAATGTTAAATTCAGCAATACCTCAGACCTACATAGTTCATGCAGTTCAAAGCCAAATCGTCAAGAGGTAGGAAAACACAATCTGTATTTTTCAAAGAGCAGTAGCAGCACAAACACTGTTAGTGCTGTGCCTTGCAGCCTCTGCTCCGCTCCACCAGAGAGGCAACTCCCCTGTGCTAGGTACAACCACTAGAATTTCATCAGTACAACACACCGACCTCAACGCTTCTTGATTTATCACCTCCCCACATGGCAGCACTCCCCCTCTCCCGCATTCCCCTGGCATATATAACATTTCCCATACAAAATTTCTATTTACTTATGCAACTGCTTACACAGTTTCTGCATTTCATTCATATACTGCATAGTGAATACATCCTATACCATTCACATGTGACACACACGGAATAAAATATACATGACCTATGTTTCATGGATATAATTAACACACTTTCTTCCAGAGAACACTTGTATTTGTTTATTTCAACACAGTTACCACAATTACAGTTTTTCTCTTCAAATTCATGTCCTGAACTGAGACTGCATAAAAACCCCAAGGAGCCTGAGACATCAGGTAAAAGAAATTAGCATGTAAGTTAAATATGAACCTTGGTGAATGTTTCCATGAAGATGCAGTTTTTCACCATTTTTCAGTCATCTGAGTAAGATGACTGAAAGGGTTTTAATCACATAAAGATACTGGAGTGTCTTCCCTACTTCTGACAAATTCTTTCAATATCAAGAATACCTGTTTCCCCAGCATTACTTTCTTCTCCTTTGGTTTACTCCTTCAGCTGGCTTTATTTCCCAAAGGCAGTCATATACCAAAATATTTTGAGATGTCCAATATGATGGCCTCATAGATAAATAACCTAGAGACCCACAGTTTCTAATAAATATGGACCTATTAGATGAAGAGATGCTAGGACCTTGCAGAGGCTGTGCTGGTGAAGGGACACGTTAGATACCTCCGGCTTCAAAATCAGCCTTATAGAAAAGCACAGGGCTGCTTCAGTTGTGACCCACATGTTCCTTATTGATATATCTGCTGCAGTGTAAAGTGATGGCAACCGCTGTTTACATGAGACAGCAAGCAGCTCTTTCCTGTCCTTTAAAAAGCACACATTTCAGAGAGCTCATCTTCATCAGAAGAAACTACCTCAGCAGCAGAAGGAAATGAGAAAAATAACCCATGTTGCTCATTATACCTTTCTTGCTCCTTAGCCCATAAATATATGCAACATTCAGCTCTTATTTTAAATTAATTGAGACCCATAAAACTCAAATTTGTTTGATAAGAATAATGTGCACAGTTCTTTTCAGTTCCTCTTATCTGAAATTTTATTCTTTTATCTCATGATGAAATAATCTTTGCAGCTTCAGTTTGCCAAATGCAAACAGCAGTTATAATGCGGAACACATGCCAGAAGAAGTTGCCCATTACTTGCAAACGAGATTACTCAAAAGGCAAGAAAAGGAGGAATTAGAATTACAAATCTCAGTGACAATTTGCTGGTGATTTCTTAAGAAATAGATGCTGAAGAAGAGAGGCCTAGTGCACCAGCATATCCTTATGCACTAGAGTTAGGTATTTCAGACACGAAAGCAAGCCTCTCATAAGTAACTCAGCTGCCTCCATCTCTGGTTGCATTGCACCACAGATGCCAGAGTGGGCTCAACAACCCCCTGGAATTTTGCATTACCTTTTCAGCTTCACAGCTAATACTGGCTCCCTGTTGTGCTTCATTGCAGCAGAAGAGCAACAGTAACTCCAGAATGGACGCCAAAAAACCCTCACTTTTAACAGCAATTTTGGGGTAGGCAGATAAGAACAACTACAAGTCAAAACAACAGCTCCTTCTGCATGAGATAGTACAACGTTGTCTACAGTTAGCTCTCTACACCCTAATTCATATGACAGAAATAATAGACACATGCCAGTCTGCAAGCTAATTCACAAAGAAGTGTACAATGCTATCTAGGACAGATGAGCACAGCTCATGACTCTTGATTCCTGAACGAGAACAGCTGCTCTTGGGACAGCCCTAATGGCCACAAACCCAGCTGTCCATCCAACTCTCTCTTGGAAGTTTCACTTCTACTGCCAGGACAGCTAGATGCAAACGAATCAGGTAGCTGAACCATTCACATTTTATAGTGTCACCTATTAAAGTACACAAGCACAGATTTCTGACATTACACAAGCACAATTTTTTTACTTTAACACTTTGGGATGGAAAATCAGGGAAACATGCAAAATTCCACGTGCACTTTGGAGCCACTCCCACCACAAAAGCAGAAAACTTCAGTAGGAGCAGAGAACACTTACAACACCTAAAGTTAAGCTATCCCTTCTCCAAAGTGCAACCTCTAATTCAACTCTGTTTCCAGAACCCAACCTATCTCATTCCAAGCTACCCTCAGAGTAGAGAATGCTGCTGATACAGGAAGTTTTCAAGCCTCAACTTCCTAGAGGCTAGAAGAGTATTGAGGTAAAACATCACTATATCCTTATGCTATCTCTTACGATTTTCCCTAAGCATTTCCTACTGATTATAGTCTGCTAAAATATTAGATTAGATGCACGTTCACCATGCCCCCACCCTACACTGCACTGTATTATGCTTTGTAAACATCTGGCAGAAAGCATAAACAACCAATTTCCTCACCACCACCTTATTAAGCATCCTGTAAAGAACCTGCAGAGGCTTTTTAACTTCCTGAACACAGAACACAAAGGCTCACAGGTCTTAAAAATGAAACAAAGCTTCTGCTTCTCTGCACTTTAGGATCCTGAGGGAACAATTCTCATTGTTTTTATACACCTCAACGGTACCAGCCAGAACTTCAGCAGCAGCGAGCAAAGACGAAGCCAGCGCAAGCCCACAAGGTGGCAGCTTTGAAAGGAGTCTTTAACTGCCTGACAATGAACTGAACTCCTCACTTTGGGAGCAGAGTTTACTGATTTGGGATTACAGAAACCAATGGGTTAAGGACACACCCCAAAACCCACATTAAACACAACAACAAAGTGGCTATGATATAACACATGATAAAATTTCCAAGCACAAATGAGCTGGCAAAAACTTTTTTCCTGTTGGCATGAATTTAATGGCACTAGGGGTCCTGGCAGCAAGTCACTGCCAACACTTTTATTTCACACCCCAGTGGCACAAAGTCAAGTAAAGGGAATATTGTATAACAGATCTGGCCCAAGTGTCATAAGGTTTACATTACAGAAACTCGACCAAAATTACTCTTATTCAGACAACAGGGTTTTACTCTTTTGCAGATGCAATCTGTTGAGAACAACTGGTAAGAACTTTGAAATTTCAGGTTATTGTCACTTTGCTGTCATGGATTTTGCCAGGAAAAAATAAAGTTTGGTTTTTGTCATTTGGCAGGATTCAAGCCTGCCTCCCCTTCTTTTTTCCACTTCAACAACTCACAATGTTTGAAATAACAAAGAAGCAGAGACCAAAGTTGCAACTGAAAAAGTTGTGGAGAAAATGTTTTAATTCCCTTTCTAGTGTTAAACTTGTTTCTCAGTACAGTGAGCAGCAGTTATATCCATCATTGCCATGAAGTTTGATTTTAAAGCACAGATTACTACGAAGTTAAATTTAACTAGACTGTCTCCTGACTTACTGTATGTTATATCACAGCAAGGGAACATCTGTGAGCTATAATAGGAGAGACAGTAAAAAAGCAGCTTAGAGAAGTGCACTACTATCCCATAACTTCCAAACAGACACATGGTTTCTGGGTGCTCTTAATTGAGAGAAGTCAGGTCTATTTGATTAATTAAGTTTATCAAGATAGACAAATTCTGGTTAAAATTTTGCATTGCATTACCACTAAAATACTGCTATTGTAGGCAGGTTTTTTTTAAAATAAAAAGTTTTTTAGTACTCCACTGTTAGAGGTGAAGACATTTGCTAGTGATAATTTTAAGTGCAAAACTCATAGCCAAGGCATCACAAAAACCACATACAATAGCAGTATTCTAGCATAAAAAAACAAAACCTGATTCCACAGAGATATTGCTTCCTTTTGACAAAAAAGATTTTGCGAAGAATGAAGCTGGACTAACTGCATTATTTATAAAAACAGATACTTCTGAGAAGCCTTAGGACTTTTCAGAAGCTTCTCTGATTGAGAGCTTCACAAGGCAATAGCAGGCATGAAAAGAAGGAATTTAAAGGGCAAAAATATAAAGCAGTATATCAAATGTTTGTCCCAATCAACCTTCAAAGCATTTAGCAACAGATTTTGCCTTATTGCTGTTAGAAGGGAAGTGCTTCCATATTACATACGGTCAGTGAAAATTAGTGTAGTTCTACCTTCATGAACTTTTGACTTCTTTACTATTCCACAATTTGGACAATCTGAAGATATAATTCACAAACCACAAGAAAAAGCTCTTCTATAAAAAAACTTAAAAAGCTTATGAACAGGCATTGCCAAAAGGAGCTATACTGCACATAATTTATAGTGGCAGCTCACTGCAGTTGAAGTTTGCAGAAATTCCTAACACTCCTATCTTCCCTGAATAGTAGAGAGGTACCTTCTCAAACATCAGGAGTTGTTTAATTACAGAGTGCAATGATTATTGGAGGTGTAGAAGTTAAAGGCACCAAGGGACTCTGTACATGGAGAAATTCAAGTTAATGTTCAACCTTCCAACTGCTCCTTAAGTTAACTTCATAATGAAAATGAGATCATTGACTCAGAAAGATAATGTGGGGCTGGGCTATGACAGCAAGATGAATACAGACATCACCTACACCTGCAATTTGATTAAAAGATTTCCTTTTGGACCCAGTGTTGAAGTATCTGATTGTACAACAAAGGTACTCCCAAATTACCTTGACAGTCTTTTGTTCTCAGATAGAGGGTTTGAGATTGAGGTGGGGAATAGAGCCTTTAACCCTCATCTCAACCAGTCACTTGGAGGTTAGAAAACAACACTGAAATACTGTTCAAAGATGATTCCTCAAATATCAAAGCAGAGGAAGCTTTCAGAAAAACTCAAGAGCACATCCCTGTGAGTGGGGGAAGGACAGGAGTTACACCTATCTGAAGGCTTAAAAATAATATCTTAATATTGCAAACCTCATCTTTCCCCCCTGCCCTTTTCATCTGCCGTATCATGCATTCGGGATTCCACCTCCTCCCCTGTAAATGTTGATGTCATTTGTAACCTGAAATAGCAGAAGGTTTGGTTTGTTTATAGGGCTAAGTATATAACCAGCTACCAGATCAAAGAGAGCTTTTTAACAGGTATTTAGAAGGGTAAAAGTTCTCCAGTTCAGTTTCAATTCACAAGCCAAAGGAGGTAAGGAGTAGAGTCTGGACACTACTTCCTCACCTATGGCAAAACCAAAAAAGACACGTTCTAGAAAATGATGACATTCTAAAAGAAAAGAAGCTGACAACATATTCACATTTAAAAGAAACAACCAAAACATGACTAACATTTAAGTGAAGATGAACCTCTTTCTGATACACTACCTCATGGACCGTCTGGATTACCATTTTAGCCTGCGAACTAAAGCCACTATTGTATTCTATTGATCAAAGAGTACTTGTCCACACTTTGTACCACTTACCTCCAGCTCTACTGATCTCCTGAACTGAACTCTGAGCACTTCCCTGATGGATTCACTGACGTTTTGTAGAACAGCTCTTCGTGCCAGCTCTAGAAATTAATGTCAGTCAGTAAATACATTTTAGCTTCATCTGTTGGGTTTTGATTCAAAGCTGCATTTTCAATTGTGCAATGCATGAAAAAGCAGGCAATGAGATCAAGTGCATTAAACGGACAAGGAAGCAGGTAAAGGTGTGACTGTATCCTAAAAAGTGACTGTACATAAAATTGAAGGAACTCTAGGTTTCTTTTCTCTCACTTTTGCTTTTCCATATCTCATGTCTTGAGCATTCTAACAAAAAAATCTTCTACAGAGCCACTGAGGCATTCAAATGAGATCTGAAAGTAATAGCACATTTAGTCTGACCTGTTCACAATGAGCCTGCTGTCACAACACAGTTCAAGTTTTGTAGGCAATGCATGGAATGCAGATGAGGTCAGAAAAAAGCCACAGAAAATATGCATCTACTTTTCTCCTAAATAAAGAGTAAATAAATGTGACATTAATTAATGAAAGGGATATCCACAGAGTAAGAAACGGCTTTAAAATCCCCACATCCCAATGGATGCCATGTCTGTTACAGTCACACTTGACACTGTGCATACGGGTTAAGCAAACAACTGAAAGGGTCATGTTGTCATCTTGCATTTATTTTTCATCAGTAACTTGCCTACAAAACTACTCAAATTACAGGTTTTTAAAAAATCTTCCCTAACACTAGCATAGCTATATCACCTACATATCGGGAGGATGAGATTATGCTCACTCTGCTTTGCATACTAAATCTTAAGGGTAAAATGTGTTGCTTACCACAGAATATGCAGCACCTCAGCAGCTGCCCTGGATTAGTTTGCTGGTAATTGTTTTGTTAACAAGCCAGGAAGAGGTAGGAAAACACCAGAAAAGCAAACACAGATGCTAAGACAATTAATTTTGAAACACACTGATGTCACTTTTTGTGGTTACAAACACACCAAATCCAATTGAAAGTAAGTATGGGAGGAGGGAAGATACAAACATAAGCTAGTAAGGTAAAATTATAAAAAAAAGGTATTGAAACCCAAACATTTTTAAATCAATTCTCCTCTTGCCTATTACAACATTACCTCACATGCAGGTGTTTATTTTAGAAACAGCAGCAACAACTGAAAGGAGAAACTTACTCAGTCAGAACATTTAATAGTTTAGCAGAACAGTACCATGACAGTAGCATTCATTTAAAACCCATGAAAGGATAAAGCAACCTCTAACTCAGAATACTAGTCATATCATACACATCAGCAATTTTAGAAGACAATTTCATTCTCTGTGCAGTGTAATGTTTATGTAACTCACTATCACAATGGGACTTTGCTCAAGTGAATTTATTATTTTTAAGGATAAGTGATAAATCAATGCTTTTACAACTACCAGTCTAAATTTACACCATATTTCTTTGAAAGGTTCACTTAGTTAACTCAACATCTGCAGTTTAGCTAGGGGGTCACATTACAGTAGCCTCTGAAAAGCAAAATGAAACTGTTAGGAGAATCTTACCTGCAGTGACTAAGTAAGCATCGGGAATGGTGATGTCGCAGACATACGGTTGCCTGGTAGTAGTCATGGCAGAGGTTACAACCACCAGTTCAGATGGAGTAGTGGTTGCCAGAGGGGCAGAGAAGAATGTCCCTGGGGTGCTTGCAGCAGTTGTGCTACGGCTGCCTGTAGCATTGGTGACAGTGATCATGGAGACAGTGGTGGAAGGAGCGGATGCATCAGTGCCAGCAGTTACACTGCTTCCTGATGGAACTTCATATCCAGTGGGAGGGCTAGAAGTAGGAGGAAACTGTGTGGGAACAAACGGTATGGTCACAGACAGAGATGCTGTAGGAAAGGGCACCAAGCTGATGATGTTGGCATCTGATGTGAGGCTGTCAGGGTCTGTAGGAGGAAGGGCTGTGGGAACACTACCATCGCTGCGAGATGTTAAAAGCAGCGTGGGGTTAACTGTAGCACCAATATCCTCATCAGAAGCCAGAGCAGTTGAGAACAGAGATGAAGATACATTTAAGACAGGAGTTGCTGGAAAGGTAGTAAACAAGGAAATCAGATTTGTTTCACTGAGTAAGATGCTGCTGGTAATAGACTGGGTGTCGGAAGCGGGCAGCACCAGGGTAGGAACCACGGAGTGAGAGGTGGAGAGTGAAGGCTCCAACTGAGAGGTAGCTCCTGTAACAGTTGAGGTAAACACAACTTCAGAGCCCACTGGCAGTACTGAGGGTGCCTCCAGAAACACAGACGACTCGGTGTGAAAATCTGATGATGGCATTATTTCAGGAACACGTGCATCTGGAAGTGATGATGCATTTGAATAAAAGTATGATGTTTGGCCGAGATGTAAGTGAGAAACCTCAGTGTCAGTGGCAGAGCTGACAGCAGTAGCTAAGTCCCAGCTGGTAACATCCTCAGAAAGTACTGATGTCCCTGTCAACAAGGTTTGAGGTAAGAGTGTTGATAAATCACTTTGCATGACAGAGTAAGAATCTAGTATGGTAGATGATAAAGTTAAGTCGCTAGATTCAATAAGAAATGGTGTTGATAAAAGACTGGATGGAAAACCTGAAATATTTAAAGATGGTTCCTCCCTTGTAGATGTCTTGTCAATCAAAATCGCAGATTCTGATGGCATTAATTCTGGCAATTGCAGCAAAGTTGTTTGACTAATTGAAAACGGTGCTACTGGTTCACTTGGGATGATGGTAGAGTAAAACAGAATGGTAGTGGCACCAGGAACTTCTAGATGATTGCTTGTTGTCAATGAAATTGTTTCCAGAATAGGGAGGGACTGGGCAAGAGAGATTTTCAGAGATGTTCCTCCAGGAAGCTGATGGTAGGAAGGAGAAATTGTTATAGGTGTTCTAGTGTCTGTAGTGCTTAATAAAAACATGCTTGAATCAGGGACTTCTGCAAATCTTGAAGACAATGAAACAACAGGTCTTGATGGAAAAGAAGTATCAAAAAGCTCAGGTGTAGGTTCCTCTAATTCATACCCATCAGTAATTATTGTTGTATATGGAGTTATGCCTTGTACCTCAGAGGCTTTGATGGACATAGTTTCAACATAATCGCCTGAGCCCACATCATGTTCTGGGGAGAGGCCTGTTTCTGGCAGAAGTGAAACTGAGTCACAATACAGACAATAACTGTATGATCTCGCAAAAGGCACTGGACTCATGAGCTCACTGACAAGCTCTGATTGACTTGGTATTTCTGAACCAGCAGGCAAATTTAGTGTTGTAGGGGACAATTCACGTGTAAACATGCTGGCATTAAGAACTGTATTAGAGTCCATGGAAATGGCAGCTGAGTTAAGCCAGAAAGACACAAGTGGAAGACTAATAGGAAGAAAAGCAGGCTCAGCAGTGGCTGCTGAAGTTGGTGTAGCCCAGGGAATGCTTGGAGTGGGATAGGTCCTTAGACTGAGAGATTCTGCTGCCCCATTACTCACATCAGTGTAAATGTCACCATACAGGTTGGTACTTTGTTCTGTGGTACCTGAGGTCACAGGACCAGGTTTACCCAGCAGCTTGAGATGAAGAGGGGATCCTTCTGACGCAGTCCCGGAAGGCAGAGCTGTTAAACTTGCATTAATGTTTTCCCATTCCGCAACTCCTGTCTCTGATGGAAAGGAAGTGAAATGAATAGCTGTATTTGGAGGGTACAACTGCAAGTCTCTGCTTGCTGTTAACATTTCAGGATCTGGTACAAAAGGCTTTAGCGGAGTCTTCAGCTGTGCTGTTTTGGAGATGTCGGAGGGTGAAAAAAGGACGGATAATGAAGGTGTTAGCAACACAGTTTCTAACATTTCTCTTGATGGCTCTACTGTATTAACTGAGTGATGACCTGTTAAAACTGCCAAAGATTTCAGTGGAGGAGTCCACTGTGTCTTTGAAAATGAGCTAACAAATTCATCATCACTTAAGAATGCCTCATTGCTTGTTACAGAGGCATCTACCAACCGAGTACTTCTCCCTTCTGAAATCCTAGCTGTTTCTTCTTGGCCAAGAAAAGTCACATCAAAGGAAGTGGCAACCGACGACAAAACTGTCTGAAGCAAATTACTTTCCTGGGACTCCAAAGTACTTTGTGCTAAGGCTGTTTCTGTCCTGCTGCCTGATATGCTTTCATGCACCTTTAAGTCCACTGAGAAAAAGGAAAAATTCTGCTGTTCCAAGGATCTTTCATCTAAATGAAGAGGGAGAGAGAAAAACAAAAGCCAAAACCAAACAGATTAGCACAAGTAGTAAGATTGCAATGAGCAAATCTCACACACAGTATTTCTGAAAACAACTGCCCAGAATTCAAGGGCAAAGATAAAACCTCTCAGTAGGTGAAAAAACCTCCATGAGCAAATCAGTACAAACAGTAAGATGCCCTGTGAAACTGTTTCTTGGAAAAAGGGCAGGACAACGCAAACTCCTCTCACTCTGCGCTGACTCGTTTCTTTACAGCAGCACACTACTGAACCCCATGGAAGGGCAAAGAGTGGCTCCCTCTTACCTATGCAAGGCTACAGTGAATGGCAGCTAATGGCCCCACAAAGTAAACACATCAAAAAGGGGAACAAGGCACAAAAAAATTTTATGTAACTTTAGATGTTCTGATTTCCTTCAGTAACACTTCACTTCCTCTGGTTATATTATTTCTTAATATTAGGCTCAATAGAAGATGTATTTTGTTTCAATGACCAAATCCTCCCTCTAATATGAGAAACAAGTAGCACTTATGAGAGATGAAGAGGGGTTTCCTTTACACAAGGCAAATGTGGACCTGGTATTAACTAAAAGAATTTGCTAAGTAACATGTCCAGTAGTTACATTTACATACTCCACCATTTATCTGAAATCTGGCCTGTTAGCAGTCAGTGACAAATTGCTTCATTACGCAGTTGCCATCCTTATTCACAGCCCTCTACAAGACTGCTCTGTTTATGAGCCACCTGGAAGACAACTTTCACTGCTCCAGTTTGCAAAGTTCAAGTAGGAACGACTGGAGGAAGACAAAAAGCTTAGAATTCACCAGAAACTTTAACAAAATCCTCTGCTCTTTCACAAAAGTGCTCTTGGATTACAGAGAAGGTCTATTTTGTAGAAAAATGCTTGGTTATTGCTCAAGTACTTTTCTGAAAGGTCAAGACTAGTAGCATTCAGAGCTGGATTATTAAAGGAAAACACAGAAAATTGCTCCAGAATATTTTTCAAGGACACACACAAAGGGTTCACCCTTAAGTCATCTATCCCACCAGATCATCCTTTTTTCATACGGGAGTGTCCAGGGAATGCTGCTGGAACCTACCGGCAGCAGACATTAACAAGGCCAAGGCCAGGGGAGGAGGGACGGGGCAGGAATCGCATCCAGTTAAATCACCAGGGGATCAGTTTATAATAAAAACAAGCACACGTAGTACAGAGTGCTGGAGAGTGATACAACTGCAACTACACCTGTAACCCTTTAGAGGATGCCTTGAACTCAGCAACTCGTGAAAGGTCTTGCAGGAATAGCTCACCTGTTACTCACTGTTGTCAGTCTAACACCGCTTTCCAAAGATGATAAACTGCGGTACTGCTGCCCTTCACCCCAATCTGTTTCCTAAACTCCTTGATACAACTATTCAAGTGCTGACGCACCAACTTAGTGAGTTTTGAAGGTGCTGATCTGAACAGCACAATTACAAGAATTAATGCACAGAGCCAATACCACTGTACCACTAATCACACCTTACCAAATAGGAGTGCTGTGATTATATCCCTTATTTGACAGATTTCATGCACAATGTTTTGCAGCACAACACATGCTAATTCCTTGAGTACTCCCAATACATTTTTTCCTCCTGAAACTCATTTTAGGCATTACCAGCTTTATGATGCTTAGTTGTGGTATGATAAAATATACTGCCTTACAATACATAGAGGTGAAGGCAAAACGGCACAGTGTAACCACCATGGAATAACAGCTTTCATCAGGAGTTACCAGAAGTTACCATGAGTAACAGAAAAAGGAGTTTCTAGCAAGCACAGAATAAAAAACTGATAGGGTTTGTTGGGGGTTTTTTGGTAGTCTGATAATATTTGTTCCTTGAAAGACGAAGTAATAGAAAATAAAAATTTTATCATACACTTGTGCCTCGTAAGGTAAAGAATCTTGCCATGATGCCAGGAAGGAAAGAACACAACTTCTGAAGTAGATGTTTAACTTTCTGAAGGAAAAAACACTTGTCTTGAAAAACTTACAAGCTATAAAACAAGGTAAGAGCAGCGTTACTTAAGTGGAATGGGAAAAATTCACCTGTGCAAAAGGATTTTGAAACACCAGCTAGCTAGTTGATGTTCCACACTATTCGCCTTGCTTAGTGTTTTAGAAGCAGGGAGCATTAGTGACATGTCATTAATAACGCAAATTGGTGTTTTCTGTCATCTCCAGAGAACAGTGAATACTTGAATACTGCCTGTCAGACCTGAGCGTGCCTCTCAGGGAGAGCAGATGGAGTGCGTGGCAGATGTGCCTGGGAGCAGCCAGACAGCCCACAAAGAGCAAGGAAAAGCAAAGGAAAAAGAGAAGGAGAAGGCACACCACAGCATGACAATCACCGTCATCAGTGCAGAGTGGCATATCAGGCTATACCGTGGGACAAAGGAAGCAGACAGATTGCACATGTTCTGGTGCATCTCAGTGCCACGACTGCACAAAGCTATTGATGAATATCAATGCTGACTTGTTTGTTTGCACAGCTGCTACTGTTGGGTGACGGTTTCCCCTGTACTGCCGTTGAGTGAGGCAACGCGATCAGACCAGCGAGGCTCCACCAAGCTGATAACATTATGAACAAGAATAGATAGCTTAGGGAACAAAGCTGTGATCCCAAGCTACAGCAAACGGGAGGAAAGGCAGGCACTAGTGGCAGGGGCCACAGGAGGCACAGATGGCAACAGTACAATGCCTCAGCCCAGACAACAGTATTTGGACACAGGAGGAGTGACAACATAGGAAATCTGCTGGAGGGCTTGGGGTGACCAACTCTCTGTGGCTTCTGTTGCCCCTCAAAACTGGTAGGAGTCACAAGCAAGTCACAAGTAATGAAATCTGCCACTGAACACAACGATCCCTTTAACTGCCAAATCCGTATTAACAGAAGCACATCCATGCACTGTTAATGCTGGCGCAGACTTGTGTGAATTTGGGAAGCACAGCACTTTCTCATGACTACAGCAAAGGACTGCTGCAGTCTACAGACTTCTCTGGTGACAAAAATATACCATGCCTGCTTGCCAGAAATCTATGCGTGTACATAGACCAGGAACTAGACTAGTTATTATTCCAGAAAGCAATTAGAGGGATGTAGATTTCATCCTTCCTGTAGCTGCAGTGCTAAAAAGTAACATCTGTTCTATAATCTAAATTTAAAGGGAAAAAATTGTATTTCAAATACATATTTGTATTAATATATGCACATATCCATATGATTTTGTATTTTCTTTATTTCAAATAAATGTACTTTGATGGATTTTTCAATGCAGGATCCAGATGCAATCTCACCTCTGCCACTGATGTGGCTTCATGCAACTTCATTCTTCTGCACTCTGCTATTAAAATGTGGCAATTGTACACTATCACAATCCTCAGTACTCACTAAAATTTAGGTAATTTTCAGTATTATGAAGATGTTAAAATATAGATGAAAGGTACAGGCAACAAATACAGAGAAATCTTTACTTGTGATAAAATTAAACCTTGAGAATACAACTAGTAATTTTCATTTTGTTATTTCTGAGAAATTAAGTAATTGCTAATAAAGTCTGCAAACATCAGAAAGTGTTGGCAGACTAGCAGCAAAGCAGTTCAAAACATTCAGCACTTAAGGGAAATAATGTGCCGTGCACTAACACAATGATCCACAAAATTAAATGTTAGTAGCTTTATTTTTTAGGCAAGAAGAAAAATTGCTCTTTTACTGCTGCCCATTATTTCAAACTGATGCATTTTAGAATGCTACATACATCCCAAATATTATGGGAAAATGCGTAACTAAGTAACAACAGCTCCCAAATTACTAAAATTCAAGCTACGAACTCACTAGGAATATTCACCACTTGAAACAGCTCCCCGACTATCAGGTAGAGTAGCATATCACATTTAAGGGAAGCTTTTAATAACATTTTAACTTCTTCTTTAACAAATGGAAAGTAAGAAATTGAAGTAACTGAACATAACATAGGACAAGACCACCTAAGGGTAGAGAGAATGATAGATGAAAATGTATCTGAAAAATATCCTAACTCTTCCTCCTACAGCTCAACACTTAATAACTTTCTAATTTATTTAACAGCATTTAGTTCAGCTTCCACCAAAAAGAGCTTGTAAGCATTAGGTCACTGCAAAAAATTTACACTATTCCCTTGTGTAAGCCTCTAACTAAATTTCTTAGGTGTCTGGCTTGTAGGAAAATACCAGTCACAGAAGCATGTGCAGACGAAAAACTGTCTGCTTTCTTCTTTGGGAGCATTAAGCATGGATTGAACAGTGACAGTAATTACCCCTGGCACACAAAAGCCAGGGAAAGGAGGATGGGAGCCTGCACGGTTCCTCTCTTCCCAAGCTCCTGCTCACAGCTCCTCTGTGGGGCTCTGGGCAGATTTCGGAAGGTTCCATTCCCCGGAGCACGTGCTGCAGTCATACCTGATGCTCCATCAGTGTAGCAAGGGATGCAAACCAGAGTTTCAACAGTTCTTTCTCAAAGATGTTAAATTTCTTACTGTAAAAGACAAAGAAAATCTCTCATCATTTACTAGATGCACTTACGAATTTTAACTAATTAAGCCACCTGTGCCACCTGAAAGGCCAAAGAAATAGAAGAACTATGCTATATCCCAGCCCTCTCTCACATTGCAGTCGGTGATAAAAATTCATGACAGAAGAAGCTGTATTATGAGAACAACAGGAAGCAGCATGCAAAGTGAATGCCTGCATACACACACATTCACTTTTACACACTTCAGGTTTTAATACACAGTCAAGAAGAGGAACATCTTATTCTTCACACACACGCAAACAGCTGCTGCCCAGGTGCAAGCAGACAAGAACCTCCTTCTTCTACCCAGCAAATGAACCCAAGCTTCCATCTCTGAATAAGGAGAAAAGGTACACCAAAACACAAAGAAAAGGGACAAAGATAAACCCTTGTTTGTTGGCCAGCAGAGTTGACAAAGGCTTTGTAAAAAAAGAGTTTTAGAAGAAGGTAGTCTAACTGTATTTCAAACTTGAGTCAAAAAATACACCATGAAATCCTCTTGAACTCTTGAGTTTGGTAACCAATACCAATGAACCTATACTACCAGGCGCTAGCATTTCTTCCTTCTCCAACATTAAAACCACGCTCAAAAGTTCCTTTAGGACACTTGCTGCTAATCATCACATTAAATAGCTATAGGCAGTCTGAGATCTCAACTTTCACTGCACAGCTGATGGAACAGAATCCTGGTAATCTATGTTCTGTTACAGGAATCTTCCTAATACAGTTGGGTCTCCTATAACACGGACCCGCGGTCTTAATTGGGATCCGCATAGCCCAACTTCCGCGCTGAATGGCAGCCATGGTGCCACTGCCACCACTGCCCGTGCTGCCCCCGCTGCCTCCCGAGCGAGCACCGACACCTGTTCCACTGCTGCCGCGGTGGTAGGTCGCATACACGCAGTTGCGAAACAGGTCTCCTACATTGCTAAAAAATCATGCCACTAAGATCTGAAGCCACAATATGGGGGGCGCGAAGTGCAAGAGGGCCGACTGTATATCCACTGCTGAAGCAGAACAGGACCTTGTGACAGTTTACAGTAAATGGTAGACTAAAAAAAAACAAATCCAGGCCTCCCCTTTACTTAATACCCACAGTCAGTTTTGCATGAAAGACAAAAGCCTTGCAACCCAAGGTAAACTTTTTGTGACACAAAAGGTAACAAGTAGACTGCCACATCAGGCACTACGGGCAGGAGAGCACACAGAGCAGGTTAGAGCACACAACTTCATCACCCACTCCATAAACACAACTACACTGCCAGTCCCACCTCCCAAACATTATTACATTATTTGGAAAACCCACAACTTTGCTAAGAAGCGAGCTGGGCACAAAACCCATGCACAGAACAGTTTGTTATGCCTACACAACACCTGCAAACTCAAATGACACAGAAATCCTCACT
Source organism: Pitta sordida (assembly GCA_013390025.1). NCBI lineage: Eukaryota > Metazoa > Chordata > Aves > Passeriformes > Pittidae > Pitta > Pitta sordida. Next base: position 655,686 of record WEKX01026828.1, on the reverse strand, counting down.
TGTTGAAGTGCATAAAGCTCTTACAGCAGCATCATGATGCCTCGAGCTGACAGTCCCTCTCTAGAACTCCTGTGATCGGAGAACACCGAAGGTGAGGAAGCAAATTAGCCATGACAATTCACAGCTTTTGCAACACCTCAGTAGATGTTTGCCATATAGAAGCTTTCTACGGCCACTATGTCTTGGTGCAGACCCTCACTCACAGCTGTGGAAGGCAGTGGCTTCGTGCAGAGCTCAGTGCTCTAACGTGACCAGCTGTCTGGCCACGCACAGAAACCACAAATCAAATCCCAGTTCAAAGTGTAGCTTTTGCTGGGAGCGTTCACGCTTCTTTTGACACTTAGCTGTATATGACATCATCGTGTGGGAAGCCATATGTTAAAGTACACACAAACTTAAATTGATTTTACAAATGTTAATAATAAGAAAAACTCTCATTAGATTTGCTCATCAGGATAACCAGGTCTTATTTTTAAAATGAGAAAGCTTTCTCTGCACAGCAACTTGGCTTTTAGTCTCTAGAGCTAGTTTTCATCCAACTGAATGACTACTGAGAATCTTTATGCTTAGGCTCAACACTGTAGTGTCCACCAAAATGCAGATTCTGGCAGTTTCTGAAAAGACCGATTAAATGAAATTCATATTAATATTTTTTAGTGCAGATCACAGAGTGGCATTTTGCACACAATGCATTCAAATGTTTGCCAAAAGCAAAATAATTTTACATCTTAAATGGCAGTATCACTATAAAATCTCTACAAGCAATAAAATGAGAGAGAGCCTGCAGACAAAAGTAACTTTCTAATTAAACAAGAAGCTACGCTGTATCCTAGAAACCCAGTTATCAACAGGAACTCTCTTCACTGACACATATCTTTAACTGTGCCGTGCTGACAAAGGAAAAATACCCTTGGCTGAGCTTTAAATTGTTCAGGTCAGCAGGCTCGCTGCTCCAAAATCGCGTTACTTCAAGGAACAAATGGAAGTCCCAACCTGCCACACCTAAAAGCAGCTCCTGTGAGAGGTTAATTCATAAGGCTTCTGTTACATAGACAAAGCATGATGAAAAATCCGAAGGTGAGATTTTCAGCTAGCACAGTACAATCACTCTGTATTGAATTCAGAACAACAACTTCATTACTCCAGGACCAGATTGTAACAATTTGCCTGTACATGCTTAATTTTTCAAACAGCTGTATATGCATAAGCAAATACATAATACTGAAAAGCTCTTACACAGTCGGATATGAAGGCATTTAGTGGTACTTGCAGCATGTATCACTCAGCAAATCTGGTCACGAGAGAGAATTTGTCAATGCACTTTCACAGGAAAAGGAGATTTCAAAGAAAAGCTGGGAAAAGGAGCAGAACAATCTCAGTTACCCCAGCCTTTGGAGCTGAAAATAAGTGCTTCACCAGGAGAGTGCTGAAAACATGAAAAGGGACATACAAAGAGATGGAACAGAAATTCAAGAAGTACTCAATTTAAGTAGAGCTTTGAAATAAGTTACCTAAAGCTTTTCCTTACAACGTGCAAGTGTTATTGGCCTTGACCTCACTTGGAAAAAGAGAAACTTACTTAAAAAAAACCCTGCAATAAATAGAAAAACTGTGTAACATCAAAGATCCAACTTCTGCCATAATTTATACCCATAAAACTTCTAGAAGAAAATTCCCTGGCAAACTTACTGGGAAAAAATGAAAGAAGCCAATGTAAGTATTATTTCAAACAGTAAACCCCAAAACACATAACCAAAATAAATTAATAATCAAAACCAACAAAGAAATCCTCACACTTTTCTGCCCCTTTCTTAAAAGCTGTCAACCTTAGGCAGCCACAGCATAAAACAGGTAAATTCAGTCCAAGTATCTCTACTAGAGATTCTGAAACTGCACTAGCATTAAGAATAATTATGATATCAAGCAGTTTTCCTGTGCAAGTATCTCAAGATTTAGCAATTCATTCTTGTCTTGACTTCTCCTTGGCAACGTGAAAATCCACTTTAGTACAGTGGTGAGTGTCCCCGCCTGCCATGCAGGAGACCAGGGTTCGATTCCCGCTGGGTAGGCAGTGGTGTGGTTTAAGAGTTGGACTCGATGATCCTTGTGGGTCCCTTCCAACTCACAATAACCTGTGAACCTGTGAACGTTCTCAAAACATGGCAAGTAAAGAAATCACAATTGCTCGCATCTTAACAGAAATGAAACTTTGCTCAAAGCCTTTTCTTCCATGTCCTTAATGCAATACAACACGTCTAATCACTGCTCTTGGAGCACTCTGCTGGAAATAGGTTATCCTGAGCTACTGTTGTCTAAGCTTTCCAACCTGGGGCCAAGCTCATGACCAACACAAATCAGTTAAACTCTGCTGGCTCCAGTAAAGTTGCATCATCTTTTCCCAGTCAAGTTCATGCTGTGAGACCAGCAGTTATCAGCCACATATTCTACAACATCCAGGATATTAAGGTGTGAGCTTTCTATTTCTTGGTACCCTTAGTTGCTCAAGAGTTGTCTGGCAAATTTAGGAGAAAGAAGCTAAGGATACTGAAGTCCCCAAGTCACGATAATAAGACAATCTTGTAATAAGAACTTGAGTTTCTGCCTACCCCTAGAAACTTCATAGCTTCAATTAACAACAGGGGGAAGAAAGGATGAATAAATATTATGTTAACAAGAGTAGCAGAAATAAACCAGAAAAGGATTCTAATGGAGAAACAATGAATATATGTGCAGATAATCAAAAAAGAGAATCTAACCTCAGTATGTACTTCTTGCTAGAAATTTGTATAGAAGAGTCAGAAATGTAACAAAATAACTGTCAAGGGCAGGGAAATATATGGGAGGGGAAAGCATTACATAGTTCTACTTTATGGGGCAATCTGCTCATAACATTTTTCACAAGAACAATAACTTTTCAGGATATCACGAATTAAAACTTCCTAATTAATATATTGGGAAATACACTACTAAGACAACAATAGAAAGGACAGGCAAGGAATCTCCCCTTATCAAAAATTAACACACATGAGCCAAGTGAGAAACAAACTTGTTGGAAAACAGATCCATTAATGTGCCTTTCCCAGGCACAACTAGCAGCAGAGCAACTGAAGCACCTTTCACAAGAACTGAGCACTGAAGAAGCCAAACGGCCACAGCACAGCTTGGAGATGTTTTTGTTATAACTGACATTAATTAGAGGCATGCATGAAAATGTATTTACCTTAAAGCAGCAAGGAGAGAAGGAATGGACAAGGCATAATGCACAGGCAGATAACAGGCAAACTCTGACACATTCAGTAATAATCACTGCACACTTGTCACCTTGGCTGCCATAAAGACTTTTCAAGATCCTGTAGTACAGTACCATGTTAGCTTGGCTGTCAACTGCTGCCAAAGCAAATGTTACTGACAAAATGATCTTTCTAAGTCCTTACTAGGAACTTTCCTGGTCGTTAAACTCTCTAGGTTATCCCTTCACTTCTCCATAGGCTCTAACATGTAAGGTTGCATTACTCCATTACGGTTCAGTGAAACTACAGATACCAGACTAAGTGAGAGATTGCAAATTGCAGCACATATTAAGAAAAGACCACTCCATCTATCGCAGATGGAACTGTTAAAGGAATTCTCCACTGAATAAAAAAACAGGTCGGGATTAGAAACTCCTCAAGTGAATCTCATATCTGGTTAAAACCATGAAAGCAACTGGGAAACAGGGCTGAGATGCACTCTGGCTGCACAATATCCAAGACAAATACAATAAAAAGAGTACTATCCCAGAACAGCAAACATGGGTCTCATGAGAATACAGGCTGCTCTTCCATTCAGATCTTGGTATTTATTTTTGAGATTTTATGATCTACATTTTAAGACAACCTAGAAGTTTAAACTAGTGAAGCATGATGAGTTCCTTCCTTATGTGGGACCCCTCGGGACAGTACACGAGATTTTTAGAAGCTGAAACATATACCTTAAGATTCTAAACAGAATTTAGAAGTGTGGCTTTTTGTTTATTATGTGGTCAATACCTTCAGCCTATCTACTTTAAAAAATATCATCACATATTGGTGAAGCACCAAGTTCCTTTCATATGTGGTACACCCCAAGATAGCACACTATGTTTGGAAGCTTAAACATCTACCCGTTGGATTCTAAACTGAATTTAGAAGTCGAGGTTTGATGTCACAAATAGCTTTAACCTTCCTATTTGAAAAATGTCACTGCACTGAAACTAGGGCTGCTGGTCTTCTCCACAAGGTACCATGCATTTGAAGTACAGTAATGCCTTGAATCTTACAGGGGTTAGGGACTAGCCAACGCCCATGAAACCCTTAATCCACGAAGACAGACAGCTTGTGAATATGCAAATAAACCACACCCATCTCCCTGACCTGCTCAGCCCTGGAGCACGGGAGGTTGTTCTTGGCACCTCCCCGCGCCCTCTGATAGCACAGGGGAGCAAAGGGGGTCTCTTCTGACCTCTCCCTGCCTGGGGAATCTGTGGGGTTCCCTGCAGCAGGGGAATTCCTTGCTTTGTTTGCAGTGCTGGGGGGGAAGGTGGGGCAGAGGGTGTCTTCATCCACTGCAGTGCTGGGGGGAGCAGTGGAAGGTTCACGTGGTGCGGCTGGTGCTCGCTGCGTCTGGCTTGGGGGGGGATGGCAGCTGCCACTTCTGGCCACAGGACGGTGGTATCCGCCATTCCTGGGCATGAGGAGCGAACTCTGGCTGGTCCCCAAGTGAGCAAGCGAGAGGTGCTGACCTGCCACCCCATAGGGCGTGCCTCAGTGTGGCAGAGGGACTGGACACGCACAGACAGGAAAATGCCACGAAGAATCGAGGGAAGACTAGAATGTCTTTGCAGAAAAAAAACCTGCAAAGATCTGAAGCTGTGATAGGTGAACTGCAAAGTAGTGAGGGATTACTGTATTGCCCTCTCCTTTCAAAAATATTCAAAGGGGAAGGAACTAAACTCATGTATGTCCATAATGAGGCTGAACTGTGGGTAAGCAAGAGTTCAGTTTTACAGGGAATCATGACCTGTTTTTGAAAATAAGAACAAAGTAGAGGCAAGGCCAATGCACGTTTTTAGTTTGCATTAAATGGAAATAGATATGATTTTCCAAGATAGAGAAAAGACTCTTCTCTGATCACAAACAGAGCTAGTCTCCCTTACTGCATGCTTAGTAAGATTTAAAATAGTTGACGGCTTCATCAATTGATTTTTCAAAAAAAAGTTTATCAACACAATGTCACCAAGCAGAATTGAAAAGAAAGTGACTGCACATGTTATTAACTGCTTCTGCTGTTATTCAAGATAATGTTATTACACAGTATCACTGGATAAAGAAATAACACATGATCATTTCCATAGTGTATCAGTTTTAAGAAATTTACTGTTCAGAAGAATTTTATCTGTAGTGAAACAGGTTCAAAAGAAAAGGGGAAAAATACCTTAACCTTCTCTAGTACGTTATCAGTTTTGATAAACCTGAGATGATGTATTTACAATGTACATAACATGTCGGTTCATAATTCACAGAGCTGGAGAATCCACTCCTGTTTCAAAGGGCAGAGGCTGCTAGAGGACAGCACATCAGTACAATATAATCAGACATTCTCTTAAGTGCCTGCATTTTGTAATTTTTCCTCTTTCTTACGTGAAAGAGCTGAATTGAAGATCCTGGTTAACTGTTGATGCTTGGCCTTTCACAAGTCACAATGCTTAAGTGTCCACAACCAAAAAATGTCAGTTTGTGGATCCCATCATAGCACATGTACTCTCTACTACAGTTGGCCCTCTTGCACTTCGCACCCCCCATATTGTGGCTTCATATCTTAGTGGCATGATTTTTTAGCCACGAAGGAGGCCCGTTTTCGCAACTGCACATGCACGACCTGGCACGCATGAATATTCAATTAGGCAGCATTAATATGCAACTCAACCTGCGCAGCCGCCGATGTGGCTCCCCCACTCCTGGCCGGGGCAAGCACAGAGGCAGTGGCTCCCATGCTCCCAGCTGGGGTGGGTGCAGTGGCGGTGGCTCCCCTGCTCCTGGCCAGGGTGAGCGCAGCAGCTCCACTCGGGGCACAGCCAGGTGCCTGCCCCACTCCAAGAGAGGAGGCTTCGTGCAGTTCTGAAAGATTCAAACACTCAGGGATTTTTCCTGACTTGAGGTGGCCATGTCTCTGGGAAACACTGACACAAACACCAACACATAGCAGGGCAGTGCCAAAACAGCACCGAGGGGTGTGTAATAGTGCAGGGGAAATTTGCATATTAATGAGCTGCCAATCAATGTGGAAGGCAGGCTTCGCGAGACCTGAATAAGCCCTCGCAGCCATGATATAAGAGACCCGACTGTACTTCAGTTGGTATAGACAAACTAGTATGAAATTTTTGTTTGTGCTAAAGGAAAAGCAGGTCTATTTCACTCTCTGTGGTTTCAAACCACGATCCAACAAACAATCACTTGGGAGTAGACTTCCAGCCTAATTACCTCTAACTGCAATATTCCTACTATCCCACAAATACCGTCTCGCTATAAACTGACCTAATATAGATACTGGTACAAGTATAGATACCACACACGTAAGGTGTAATTTCTCCACTTCCTACATAGAAAAAAGCACTTCAGGGAGGGTTTTTTCCACCCAAAGAAAAAATAGGAGAAATCATTCTGAAAACACAGGGAAGTTTCTATTTTCAAGTGGACCAGACAGGGCTCATAAAGGTCTAAAAAGAAAGGGATTGGAGTACATGAATAACAGAATCAACAAGGTTGGAAAAGACCTTTGAGATCAAGGCCAACGTATTATCTATCACCATCCCATCATCTAAACCAT
>WEKX01026828.1:615795-648679 GCA_013390025.1 Pitta sordida | reverse complement strand
AGCAACACAGTGCCAAAACAGTGCCAGGGAGCCATGTCAGGGTGTGGGGCAAATTTGCATATTAACGAGCTGCCATTCAACGTGGAAGTAGGGCTTTGTGGAACCCGATTAAGACCGCAGGTCCATGATATACGAGACCCGACTGTATATTTTAACCTTCCCATTTGCAATGATCTGAGCCTTATTCAACCTTTGGAGCAAGATTACTGTTTTCTGTGCAGACTTCCTCCTGCAGGACCAATGTTCTATGGCACCCAGCACAGTGGTACAATTCAGCTTAGCCCCTCCAGTGTGGTCCTGAGCGAAGCCTCCTGACTGCTGTAGGAAAAAGGGTGCTCCTTGCTCAGCTGACTGCACAGGGTTCTACAGGAAGGGATACAAAACAAAGCTGGCTGTCTCATGCTTTGATATTAAAAAAAGAATTAAAAGAGCTTTACATGTGTCTTTGAGGCTGGTTTTGGATGTTGCATTTAATGAAAAATATGGTCTAATTATAAAGAATTCAAAGAAGAGTATAAGAGTGGGTAGTGGTGCCCTAATGAGGAAACAGCTGGGATAAAGTTGGGATTCGAAAAGTGGTAACAGGGAAGATGCAGAATAAAACACACCAAGTGTTAAGCTTATGTAAAATTATAGCAAGAAGGAGTAATCTCTTTTCTTATATCTATAGTGGAGAGCTCAGCAGTCCTAATAGCCACAAGGATGAGTTTTCCAAACGTCGAAGTTGCTCTGTATTGGAAGGAATTGCTCCAGGTGGCCCGGGAGTCTCTATCGCTAGAGGTCTTTAAGAACAGTTTAAACAACCACATAAGGAACTATAATTACAGCTGATTCTTGCTTTGAGACTTCTTTTGGACCTATTTCCTCTGATCCAGGCTGTTCAGATGCACTGTAGACAGAAATCAATCTCACATTTTAAAGTTGCAGGGCTAAACTTTCTGTGCAGTTTCTCATATACAGCAAAGCTGTTTTAAAGAAAATAAACTAATAGGCTGTGTTTATGAACATCCAAATCTTCCTGGTATTTGAGAAAGGAATCTCTCCAGGATCTGTTAAACTAAAAATATTACCTTATATATAGTGAATTTTTACCATAAATATAAGGTCAAAAAGAAGGTCGACTGACACACTTAAAGGTATGCTGAGCTGGGGTTTTAAATGGTCATTTACACAGGGAATTCCCTAATCCTAACTGGCAATTAGTTGCCAATGAGTAGTAAGCAAAGCACATACAACTCTAAAAGCAACAGAACAATATGTTCTGTATTCAGCTGGATAAAAGCATATACAAACAACTTCACACCATTGAAGACTTGGCAGTGAAAAGGACCAGTGTTTGAAAGCAGTATGTGTAGGAATTAGTCACCAGTTGTGCATCCTCTGTGGTGAATGTGTTATTTACAGTACCTCTAAACAACCACAGAAACTCATTATAGAAGCACAACTTGTCTAGCTGTGCTGTCAGGGACCTTGCTCAAGTGAGGCAAGCCTCCAAATTCTCTTTCTTGCCTTCCAGCATTGCCCATTCCTTTTCAAAGGCCAGACTGTTCAGTCCTTGATTAAAACTGGAATAAGAAGGAGTCAAATGTTACAAAAGACTCAAATGAACAGAGCAGCATTTTCACCTGTAAGAAAATCACAGACAATGTTCAGCTCCCCAAAATTTGTTTCACATCTTCTTATCACTATGACAAAGGAGAAGGAAATTATAACCACTTTCTTAGTTAGAGCCACAGACATTCTAAAAGCATTCAGTACAAACTGCTGTACAATTGCACAGTGAGAGAAGTCATCCCCATCACAGACATACCACTCTTTAATTCATGAGGCTATTTCGCCCTCTCTTTCCCTACCCTGCTGTTTCCTGCAATACCTACAGCAAGGGAAAAAACCCAGAGTAATGAAAAATGTATTTTGAGATACTTTGGACACCTATATTGGCAAAGAAGGTTTTTTTCGGCCGCCTAGGCTGTGGTTATCCTCAGATGCACTTCCAAGACCTACTTGGGCCTCCAAGACTACACACACTTTTATCAACTAGTGCTGCCATGCTAACTGTGATCGAGAGCAAAGTAGGACAGTTCCTGCTGCTACAGAATGCTTTAAATTCTCTTAAATGCTCACAAAAATCACATGAGATAAAGTTGTGAACATATACTACCCACTGTACGGAAAAAATTTTCCCCAAAGTTATACTAAATGACACTTCCACCTGAAAAAGCTCAGGTGAGAAATGAGTACGGACAGTTACACTTGTGTGCTGTAGGGTTAAGGCTCTGGTGCCTGCAGCAGTACTGGCTATTTCAGTCTCATCTGGGAAGACAAGAGAGGCTACTCTTCATGTAGAAGCAAAACTGGAAGAAAATCTATACACGCCTTGCCTTAAGAGACAGAGCTGTTCTACCAAGAAAGTGTGGTTTGCCTCCTCTATAATAATACGTTGACACCCAGCAGGCAGAATAGTTAAAATGGGAACTGATGTTTTGAGGTAGAGCAAGATATTTTTCTGTTACTTGCAGTTATGTGGTACCATGTACAAACGCCTATCAGAGATCCAGACTCCAGGACTTGGCAACACCTGTTCCTTAACAACCTTCTTCATAAAAATTACACTATGTGCTGGTAGGAGTTTTGCCTCAGCCATGATTTTCTAAATAATATTTCTTCTGAGCTACTGAAACTAGACCCAGAAGATTTTTTTTTCTCTAGCTTCTTATTCTCCCTGCAAAGTTAACTACTTGGCATCACTTTTACTTCAGATGATCTTAGACTTTATTCATTCATACACATACACACATTTATTCTATATTAATTAGTATTTCAAAAAAGATAGAAGCATATGGCCATGTAACCCTTCCTACAGATTCAACAGTAACATTGAGATTATTTCCAGCAATGTTTTCCATTCTGGCCCATAAGATCTCTAGATCATTTTACCCATAAGTGGTTTGCTTATTTTATCTCCAAATGGATGACATAAAAAGACCGAAACACTCAGCACCAAACTCAGCTAAGAGATGCAAGGACCAGCATTCCCATCCAAGAAAACTTCATTTGAAAATACCTAGGTCTAGTATACATTTCGGTCAAACCACAACCGGCTTAATAAAGAAACAAAAACCATACAGAAGAAGAGGTGTATTAGCACAGGTATTCACAAAGCCAGAGTACAATCATCTTCACAGGCATCTAAGTCAACAAAGCCCCTCATTATTCACTTCCCTGAGACCCTCAAGGTCCAGGCATCCCTGTAATTACCCCTGTAATCCCCCTATGTGTTAGATGTCCAAAAAAAAATAAAAAAAATAAAAAAAAATATCACTTCCACACATCTTGCATCGTATTCCAAAAACAGTAACCACACTTTGTGGTAAAGGACCAGTTATCTTTTCCTGGAATAGGACAAAAGTATTGAAACTCAATGCAGCACCTGCAGTCATCAGTTCTAGTTTTAGAAGTTCTATTTTTTCGCCACGTCCAGGGACGTGGGATGTGCCTTCCTGTTTGCCAGGTCTCTGCAATGCCACATTACACAAACCACCCTAAGATGATTGCAAATGGAAGGTCTCATGCCATGAAAATAAAAACAGCTAAAGGTCTGAAAAACAAGTGAAAAGAATATTAGACACAAATAACATGTATATTCAATCTAATATATACATAGTACTTAATACATCAACATGTTGATGTTCCAGGTGAGTTCGAAGGGTCCTCCCTTCTACACAGCTGTGCTTAAAGTTCGCGAGACCTCCCAACTTCATAGCTTGAGACTCAGCTCTCATTTCAGTAATAAGTACTTTCTTCACACAACAGGGCAAAGTAGAGGGAATCGCACAATGCTCATATCCAAACTCTGCTACAAATTCATGGAGACTTAAATCCTCACCTCCATCTCTCTTTTCCCACCAGTTCTCCAATTCTCACTCAGTAACTTAAGACAAGATGAAGATCTTCACATTCTTGTGAAGACTTTTAACATCCTGACCCATCTTAAAAAATTCTCAGGGTCTTTGGACATAGTAGGTGAAATGATCACCTTAAGGAAAGCTACAAGCAAATCAGTCAGGAATAACAATCAAAGACATGTAAACAAACCATGCTGTTCCTCCTGTCAGAAGGCAGCACTGGAAATGGGTAATTTGAGGAACACAATTCCCAGCCCACTCTCCGGGAGACATTGCAGCAGTCTCCTTTGAAGATCTGCTCCTAAGAGCTACCAATGATGCACAGGTCTGCACAGACCATAATCTAAAAATTGCTGTACTAACCCTGATTTCCTAAGTGAGGATAGATTAAGTTATTCTGCTTCTGCCTTCCTCATAACTTCTGAATCCAAGGGCCAATTCAAGAAATATTCAACAGAAGTCGAAAAACTCAGAAATAACCCTTTTCATTCATACTTCATGAACGTAAGTATGAGATGAGGAAAGTATAAATTAATCATTCATCTGCCCTTCTCTCCATTGAGTGAGGCTCAGGCAGAAATCATGTTTTTAATATGGCTTTTGTGAGCAGCTGGCTAGTGAACTTGCATTTCCACAGTTCCACGTGTATTGCTTCCTGCCCATGTCAAATATCTTTCTGGCATGGATCTGCTATGATTGCCCTGGTTGGTCAGAGGAGTGAGGAGGGAAAGAGATCACTACTCTCAAGGTACTGGGATTCATAAATTCTGCCCATCACGGAATACATTTATTTTAGACCAAAGTGCTCTTCCATCTATCCACCTAATTCTGACCTGTGCAGAAATCCCCAAAGCCACCTAGTAATGTACGTTTTCAAAGAGTTGCATGAAACACTGAACCTAATCACTTTAGAAAATGGATCCTTCTTCCAAGTTACTTCTGACACAGATTGAGCAGCCAAACTCTTTCAAATTCAAAGCCAAACACTTTCAGATTCAAATCTCAACCTGGCAAACAATCATAGATTGCTTAGGTTGGGAAAGAATTCTAATATTGAGTCAAACCATTAACCCAACACTGCCAAGTCAACTAAACCATGTCCTTAAAGTGCCACATATATATATGTATTTTAAGTACTTCCAGGGATGGTGGTGATTCAGCCACTTGCCGAGGCACCCTGTTACAGTGCTTGACAACCCTTTTGATGAAGAAATTTTTCCTAATATCTAATCTAAACCTGCCCTGGCACAACCCAAGGCATCATTTCCTCCTGTCCTGTTATTTGTTGCCTGGGAGAAGAGACCAGGTGCCCACTGAGCCTCCTTTTCTCCAGGATGAACAACCCCAGTTCCCCCAGGTGCTCCTCATAGGACTTGCGCTCCAGTCCCTTCAGAGTTAAGTTTCATTGCCCATCTTTGGAGAATCTCAGTGTCTTTAATTCAGAGGTTTATTCCCAAAGTCAGCCCATTCAAGGTAAATTTAAGAAGGAAAAGCTGCACAGGTTCATCCCACATTGCCTGAGTCACCCCAGGGCTGTCAGAGTCAACCAAATGCCTCTTTTTTCATTGGGTGAAAATCCTCAGCACAGTTTGTGTTGGGCAATCTTGTTTTCCTCAAATAATTGTTCACTTGCTAGATAAGCAAAAAGATGAAAACCACTGCTTGACAACAATATGATAACATTATGAAACTCTTACATTATTCCAATTCTGCTCCTGTTCCCACTATGAAAAGAACCCACATGCAGTGTTGGTAGTCCTACAGCAGATTCCACATTAGTCACAACAAAAATTTCAATCTGAAGATGATCATATTTGATATTCCCCTCTTCCACTAAAACTAATTCCTATATTTCTAGGAAAATCCGTCTTCTTCCAAATGCTGTTTCCAGCTTTAACTACCGCAAAATCCTGAGAGTAAGCATTGTTTCTTTCTTGGTTTAATAATGGAACAGTAATACATAGCTACAGTATTGTCTACACTTTAGTCTGCAGCTTTAAGTCCTCTTAAGATTGATTTCCTCTCCTGTTGAGCATTTTGTTCACTTCATAAAGAAAATAATTTGATTAATACAAAAATGTAGTATAATCATCCTATCTGACATGGCATAAAAGAGAATCAGTTGGAGGGAGGAAGGGTTATAAACTAAAAAGGCGAAGAAGACTGAACTACAATCATGACTTGGACTGAAGGGTGGAGTTACTGATGACAAGGTAGATGTTCTTCTGTGCAGGTTTACAGACATCACGAGCCAGATTTAAGTAACTGCTGGGAATAGAAAGCACTTGTCAGAGCATTCCATTCAGCATCACTCACGGTAAGAGAAAGCGATGGAGGCTATCCATCTTCATTACTCTCCAAAGCCTTTTGGCCGTCAATTTATGTGGACAAATATAGTAAATGTATAATAATGCATTTTAAGTTATTAAATAATTTGACTTAGATAATCTATAATAAGGTTTAGCACTCCTCATTGCAGAGATGTTTTACTCAAGATGTAAGTAAGCATTAAAGCATAATACTTCAAGCAGTACTGTATGACTGTATATTTGGAATCGAGTCAGCCCTTTTAACCTCTAAGGATTAGAAATTTTACTGCTATTTCTAAGCTATAAAATGCTGCAAAATCTGTAATTGGATCTAGATAAATCATAGAATTGTTTAGGTTGGAAAAGACCTCCAAGATTGAGTCCAACCATTACTCAACACTGCCAAGTCCACCGCTAAACCATGGCCAAGTGCCCCATTCACATGTTTTTTTAAAACCTCCACTGGCACAGTTTCAGGTCATTTCCTCTTGTCCTATCACTTGTTACCTGGGAAAAGAGACAGGCAGTTGCAGAGTGATGAGGTGCCGACTGAGCCTCCTTTCCTCCAGGCTAAACAACCCCAGCTCCCTCAGCCACTCCTCACAGGACTGTTGCTACAGACCCTTCACCAGCTCTGTTGCCCTTCTCCGGACACACTCCAGCACCTCCATGTCTTTCTAGTAGTGAGGTACCCAAAACTGGACATAGTGCTCATGGTGCAGCCTCACCAGAGCTGAGAACATTGGGACGGTCACAGCCCTGGTCCTGCTGGCCACACTATTCCTGATACAGGCCAGGATACCATTGGCCTTCTTGGCACAATGCTGCCTCATATTCAGCCTCTGACAACCAACACCTCTAGGAGTCCTTTTCCACTGGGCAGCTTTACAGCCACACTTACCCCAAGCCTGTAGTTCTGCATGAGGCTGTTGTGTGCACTTGGCCTTGCTGAACTTCACACAGTGGTCTCAGCCCATTGATTCAGCCTGCCCAGATCCCTCTGCAGATTGGCCTCCTGCAGGACCAATGCTCCCACCCAACTTTGTGTCACCTGCAAAGTCATTGGGGGCACATTTTACCCCCTCATTCAGGTCATCAGTAAGGAGCTTAAACAGAGCTGGTCCCTGAACACATCAAGGAGGCCAGTTCTGGGCCAAAAGGCATGACGTTCAGCTTTCCTGCTTGTGTTACATTCCGACTCAACAACTTGAACTTTGGTATGCATAGGTTAGACCATGGAACTGAGAGACAGTTTTGAGGGGCAGAAGTCTAAACTCTATGAGCTATTTTCCCAAATAAAGTCATGTACATGCACGTGATTTAGTTGGAAGTTCTATAAAAACAGAATGACAACCATGGTTTTATTCATGTCATGTCAGAAGCCAGGCTGTCAATACACTAAGCAGCAAAACTAAACTAACTCTGGAAGAGAATGTGCTGAGACAGGGAAGAAAGCAACACACCAAACCTCTGGTAAGCATCTGTTAAAAAAAAAAAAAAAAAGAGCAAGAAAGAATACCAAACCAGGCCTTACCAGGAAAAGATAGAACAGATTGATTGAGGTTGTTTTACTTCTAACTGCTCAGAAAACTATGCTTGTGCAGTACTATGACTAAACAGGGTAATGATGTTTTCTCTTAAAAAATACAGGATTCAGCAGACACCAATTGCATGCCAACTGTAAGTGAACTTTGATTAGCTCTGCATTCAAGAATCCCACTGTGGTGAACTTTTCATCCAACCAGTAATTCAATTCTCATAAGGAATTAGAAAGACTAATGAATTAAATAGCTGCATAGCACTAACTTCTGCATTCTCAATGCATGCATCTTTCTTATGTTGCTTCCTGCCATGCAAGGAAGCTGTTGCAGCTGGAGGAGCAGGAGGAATAAAAGGCTGAAGAAAAGGAAAAAGTCTGAATTTTCCTGCTGCACTTTTGCCTAAGAGAAAATTATGTGAAAACTGATTTACATGTTGAACACTATAGTGACAACAACCAGATAAAAATATTCTAGACTCTCTTTCTGCTCTTTGAACTTCTGAAAAAAAAACAAAGTATTTTGCATTAGTAACAGTAAGTTTTCCTTTTAAACATAAGAAGAAAGCATCAACTCTTGAAATTTAAGCAGTGATAGAATCTCCTGTAAAGTAGGTTATTACCATCAATTAATAGCAGCACTATGCTTACATTTAAAAGAGGATAGAAAAATGACCACAGTGCTTAAAACACACCTGCAGCAGCTTGAAATCATATAATAAAATGAAGTCACTAATTCTTTCCCAAGAGATAACAAGGAGTGAAGAAAGGAATGAGACTCAGTACAAAAGATAAGCCAAGGAAAAACATGCCACTTTTAAAACGCCATGGAGCAGCAAGGCAAGATAAAATCCCAGGAGAGAACAAGACTGAAGAGATGTTCCATCATTTAATTATAGAGCTGAACAGCTAGCTTAACATAATTATACTTTTCAGCTTGATATTTGTCCAATAAACCACAACAGCAAGCAGAGACAAATCGGATGTAATCTCTTCCTCATTTCCTTACGCAGAGAGGAGTGTAACAGACATGCCAGAAGAGATGGAAACATCACAAAATGTTTATTGAGGCGCCAAGAACGGAAGTACTGAAGCACTGCAAATACAATAAATGTAAAGTTTGAAACTGCACAGCATTTCAGATGACATTAACCAGGAGGACACCAGGCTCAGTCTGGCTAAGCTCAGTTATGAATGTGTAACAAGCACAATTGCTTCTTTACTGATTAAAAGCATCTCCATCTCAAAAAACCTGCTTCTTTCGGGTGTGATTTCAGAAACTGAGGAAAAAGATAATTTGGGGCTTTGATTTATTTAAGGATACCTGTTGTTGATAACTCCTGATCTATAACTTTTTTCCATTTTCTGGTGCTCAGTCTTTTAAAAATCTAAAACCAGTGCACTAATTACTACAATTAAACAGCAAATTCCACTTGTGCTGGGTGAACGGCAATGCCCCTTCAAAGTCAATTTAACTACTGCAAATTTTTAAATTCTGCAAGAGAGACTTTAACGTCCTGTCTGCAAGAGTAGCTATGACATGCAGTAAAAAAGAGAACGCAATTATTTCAGCAAAATCATTTTAAAGGTATTAAGCATGTCCAAGGACAGAGCTAGGTTATACAGGTGAACAGCCTACAAACAGAACTGGCGAAAGCAGAATTGTTGCTGCATTAGTTGGATGAATCAGCTCAGTGGAGAGTCCGAAGTCCACCAGAACCATTCAAAAAGTGAAGCTGGGCAACAGTCTGAGCACTCGAAGGAGGCAGTCATGTAAGATGTCCTGTTTCAGCAGCAGTGAACAGTTCAGTCAGCTCACTACTCTAAGCACCAACAGAATGCTAACATGAAAAAGCCTCCAAAAAAAAAGCAAACAACCCTCCAACCACCCTCAAAAAACAAACAAAAAACCCAAACAAAACAAACATGAAAAACCAAACAAACCAAAAAATGCTTAAAAAAGGAAAATGAAATGAGAAAAGTTTCAGGTTAACCAGTTGAGCAGACAAAATCCGTCCAGTTTATGCTCTGCCTGTAGAGAAACAAAGAATATCTCATATTAACACTGGCAAAACTGAGCTGGTGGTGCTGAATGCCTTACAAGTAAATTAAGTATTAAATTTGTCTTGTTTTTTCTTTCTTCCTTATGCTAACAAAAACCTAAACATCGTAGTCACTGGGTGTGGTTGATTTCAGAGAAGTTTATTTTTGGCATTTTATGTAAAAACAATTCACTGACGTCAGATTGGTATGTATTAGGAACATTATCACAATAAAACATTACTTGGCCTTCAGAATGAGGAAAACCATGAATGAAACTGAGTGAGACTCCAAACACTAGAGCTTACTGCACAGGAGAACGTGCAGTTTTGTTTTTTAATATCAAAATATCCAATTCAATGATGATCTACTATTTTTGTAGATTGATTCATTGTCCAGTTGTTTAACTTTGCTTTTTCATTCTATTAAGCTCTATTCTTGGCATACTTTACCTGTACCATAACTAAATATAAATCAATATAAACTTCAAGCGCCACATGCTTCAGGACTGACCTGGTTATCAACAGAGCTGTATGACAGCACCTTCCTGCAGCTATCACATCAGGCATGAAGACTCTGCATCATTTACGATTTGCTGGTTTCTAAGCCAAAATTTGAGCCACTGTCCTCAAGGTATTACTCTTGGCTAAGTCAGGAAGTCCAATTGAGAGTGCACCACATATCAGGCTGCTTTCAGGAACACAGATTCAAAGTTTAGTAGCATAACTCAAGCCACTTAAAACACAGTAGGTTTATCAGTACCTCAAAATCAAAATTTTAGAACAAAAGCATATAATAAAATCCTTGTGCCTTATTTTTGACTTGCAACTCTCATTACTCTTAGTGCTGACAGAGGTGTGGAGTTCAGGGACCCTAAGAAGACTGACCTTTTACAACCTTGCACTTCCCTCTTTCTCCATGTACCTCCATCCTCTCTTCAGTGCACTTTATCTTACCTCACCCGTGAACTGGGATATCTCCTTTGGGATATCCCCTGGTCTGGATTATGCCAGCTCAATAAAGCTTGTCTCAACAGTTGGTAACGCAGTAAGTGTTATTTTAGCTTTTCCAAAGCAAAGCTCCTACAAATACTTACCCTCAACACCATTTTCTTTTCTAATCCTGCTAGTCCAACCACATGGCACTGCTCAGGATAGCACCACAGAGCAATAATAAAAACAACAACATGGATTTTGTTTTGGTCCGGTTTGTTGTAATCACCCCAGAAGGGCTGAGAAATCTTTCTCAAGACAGAAATACCCCACAGGCTTCTCTAACTCCAGATTAACTTCAGTACATTCTACATTTAATACACTGTAAATGTTGAACATTTTATTTTGGGTTCTCACATTCTTCTATCTCATTAAGACCATAAAATAAATATTAAACAGCTATTCTTTTTTAAGTTGTATTTATTTATATTTTATTTATTCTTATTTATATTTAAAGCTGTAACACATTAGAACATTATGTTAAGCCCTTGGAAGCTTAAAGGATCTCTTGATCTAATTCTTTTTCCCTTCTTCCCTAAAATGTAATCATGACATAGTACTGCAATGTAACAGCTGTGTTGGTGATACATCAAGACCTAATCCCTAAAACTGCACAAGACTACTATGTATTTTTCCTTAAACTCCTACCTCACACTACAATTCAAACTAAAAGGGGAGAGCGAAAATCATTTCCTGAAGTCTTAAATCTTGAATTCTACCTGCCATCCCCATACTTTTATTCTTTACTCTTCCATATGAGCAAGAATAATCTGTTTAAATGCAAGACAGGTTAGATGCACTCACCTGTATTCATCTAAATACTCAATGATGCAGCACTTCATCTTTTGCAACAGCTTCTCAACTTGGTAACTCAAGAGCATATGGTGTATATCTATTCTTTTAATGTATTAAAAGACTTTAATTACATTACTCTCAAGCTGATAAAGAACTTCCAGAAGAGTCTTACAAGAAACAAAAATTTTAAAACACCATCCCTGGTTACCATGGTAAAGAATATCCTGAGTATTACATAAATATCACATATGTACATAATCCTAATGAATATATCAAATGCAGCTTTCAATTAAGTACTAGGTAACCTGTTCCAAAATAAAGGTTCCTTGTAGTCAATCAGTCGGGAAGACAGATATATGAACACAACATACACACAGCTTGTTACCACTTTGTGAAACCTGCAATAATTTCTAATCAAAAAGATTCAATTATTAGGGGTTCAAACACAAAGCAAGTGCCACTGTGCTTCCAGAAGACACACTAATCACTGCCTAGGGTGCAAATGCATTTCCCTAGGAACTAATCAAGGTAAAGCCTGATTGCTTTTCTCCATCTACAAGATAATTTCATGACTCCACAATAATACTTTGATATCTGTATAGTCCAAAGGGCTTTGCTTTTCACAGACTGGTTTAATTTACAGATCTCAGCATCACATGGTTAGAACTTCAGCAATCTGGCATTTTCCAACCCCCTTCTACTCTCCAGAACTGAAGCCTTAAAACTGGGGATAAGAAGCTGAGGAGCGTTTCTTGATTTTTAGGGGTTCATGTATGTTGAAGAAAGAATGAAACATTAAGAGAACTATACAATGAGAAGCACACATTATTTCCGAAAATGTTTCAAATTAGGGAAAAAAAAAAGAAACAAAACTATGCCATACTATGAACTCCACATGCAAGGTTTTTGTTAAAGGCAGCAGTCTTTTAGTGCATGAAATTTACCTCCATCCCTTTCCCTTCATCAACAGTGGTTTGCATAACCAGATGTTCTTATACACTGCAGTTTACAGCTGCCCCATATGGAACTGCAACAGTAAATATGCATAACTATGGAAACCAAAGCAAAGGTCATAAAAAGTCACTAGTTTAGTAACCTGATACTACAGTCTTAAGTTACTGAACCTACATCTTTCCCAAATGACCCTGATTACAAAATATGTCAAATGTATTCAGCATTCCAATGCCTCTCTCTATTCTTAAAACCTAAAGAATACTTACTTTTTACTTAGAAAATGTAATTTTTGTTAAGACTGAGCCTCTTCCTACAAATTTCTGAGTGCTTTCTGCCAGAAACAAAGGACATGAAATACTCACTGAATTGGTTCGCCTCAAAACTTAGACCTCTGAGATTATTCCCACGTATTACTGAGCTGCATCTTCCTTTAAATAACTCTGTATGTATGTTGTCCATACAGAAAGGACTTCACCTCCTTTTGCTTTTTCAAACCATCCCCCTCCTTTAATTACAAAACAAAAAGTGGACACTAGTATTAACAGCTCAGTAACACTACAAACATAAGCTCTCTCAACTTTACAGTTACAATAAATATTAAATATTTGCACATCACTATATAATCTTTTAGTGAGGAACACAAGTAAAACACACCTGCAAAAGTATATTCAGCTAGTTGGTTTATTTACTAAATCCACCAGATCTGTCATTTATCCTAAGCTGACAAAGGACCTAATTTGCCCCCCCAGAAATACACACAAACCCCCTTTCTTGCTATACAAACAGGAGAAATAGTTGACTACAAAAATATTTTGCTCTTAGCAATATTTTTGTTCTTCTTTCCATGAGCAGAAAAGGAAATTTAAACCCAAACTTCCCTCTACCCCTAAATTCAGTATTCTCTCCTCCAAAATAAAGCCTCTCAGACTTAGCTGCAGGTAAGTACTTTAATATGCATGGTTCATGACTTCAAAAGTAGGACTGCCAGATACTGTCCAACTGAAGTTTCATTTCCTCTCTTAAGGAAAACTGCAATTGTCTCAGTTCTGGGGCTCATTACAGAATTAGCAAATAGCTAATTGAGTCAGCCCTTCACTTCCAAAACCCACAAGGCAATTAGGCTACTTGACAAAAAAGTTTGAGCATTTCCTGAGTTGTCCTGCCCAATATGGACGACAAACTTTAAACAGCGGAGTTCTTCTTACAATAATTAGGCCGGGGCACAATGCAGAAGTGTAAATATTTAATTTAGACTGATATGTAAATCATTAATTTTTTATTGATGCAAATCTGCAATTCAGCCAGAGCTAGACAGTTGCAACCCTTCTGACTGAAAGCAAGGTGAATTTCTCCGATACAGAATGGGATGTATAACCTCCCTCTTCCCAACAACATTGGCTGCTTTTGCATCTCAGGCCATGTCACACAGAATCAGAAGAAGCACATGGGCCTGGATGAAGGTGCATCACTGTTTTGCTCACTATTCAAAAAATGTGTCTTGATCATGCATCTGGAATATGCAATTACAACACTAATTAACACAAAGCTGCCATAACACTCTGTGTTTTGAGAATGCCACAGACAGTCAGAAGCTACTTTGCACTTATTCCTTGTTGATGGGCAGAGAGCATCCCTCATCCCAAGTCAAACACTGAGGAAGTAGAGATATTAACACTGAAATATGAAACGTGTGCCTTTCTTTAAGCACAGTGAGACAGAAGCAGTCTACCCAAAGCAGTTAAGGTTTGTTAATCCAAAAAAGGTGCCAAAAATGGCAAAATTCTAACTTCTTCCAAGTCCATCCAGTATTAAAGGCAAATTACTCTTCCATTTTCTTTTTTAATGAATCTTTATTATCTGTTGACAGTGTATCTTTAAAATTTAAGTCCAGCTTGCTGCAAAGTACCAACAAGTTTTGACTTTCATGAAATTCATGAAATTTAATTCCTTTCAGGGAAGCAAGAGGAGACCCGATATCCAGTCATACTTTTTCAAAATAAGCCTTGTTCCAACTTTGAAAGCTCATTATTTTGTCAAGATCAGGATTTTCAAGATTAAGTGAAATAGGCCATCCAGCTAGTGGTGAAAAACCTGAGCTGATGACATCTGGTATGCTGTGGGGTGCTCTTAAGATTATATATAAGCAAAATAATACATTTAGGGACTTCATTTTGCTGTCACACAGACATGCACAGCCAGTTTTACAAGGAAATCTGTTTACGTGCCATTTTCAGCAAAATCCAGAAGGAACACACATCCAAGAAACATTGAAAGCATTTTGACTGTACCAGAAGAATGTATATCCTTAGCACCATCCAAAGAGGAAGCAGCACACTCAGGACGTGGGACAGCTGTGTTGTACCTGTGTTATCTGATCAAGCTTCCCCCTTCCAGCACTTTGTCATGGAAGGAGAAGAAACAGCTAAAGTAGCTCTGGGAAGAGAACTCCAACTAGGCAGAAAGGAAAAAGAAACCACAAAATCGAGATGCCCGTGATAACTTCTAGAACATAATCTTTTAAATATTTAAGGTTACTTACTTACAAAAAAACTTACAGAAGGTTTCAGGGCAGGAAGTCCTAAAGTGGATAATAAATGTTTAAATTCATGAAAATTTATTGCACTTATTAAATATATATTTATACATCTGTATACTCAGAAAGAAATATCCAGACCTGAACAATCAGTACAGCAGATAAAACAAAAACTATTTCCTGAGTAACTTTTAAAATAAGAATGACCTTTACGCTTTGGAGATTTCACCTTACAATTGTCTTGATTGGGGACAAGTCACTAGATACCTGCTGATAGCATTTCAGATTTATTTATGAACCAGAAGCTACAACAGGACATGTGGAGCACGCTGCTGAGATATAGGTGACCTGATTTATTTTCTAATGTATATGGGCCTGCCACCCACTGAAAACAGAAAAAACAGGACAGCTTCTTAAGGTTCAACTGGATGAGACTGGACTTTCTGCCTTGAAATCAGAACTCTGAAAGCTAGAATTATTTTGTTCATACAAGATTTTTTAAAACTGTTTATACGTATCAGCATTTAAATACCAGGCTGCATCACAAGTGAAAAGCGATTTGAATGATTTATTATTACTTTGAAAAACTTAATCACTGAATGCTAGTAAGATTTCCCTAATCAGTAATGAACACCATCATTTCAAAGAATTTAGGGTTCAATAAAGCTAAAAAAATCATATGAAGTTAGCCATGTCAATAAGAATAATGAATAAAAGAAGATGCAGCAGTATTTCCACTAGTTTCTCATTAAGAGACTCTCCTAATTTCCGAGATGCGATTCCATGGCCAGCAGCCCTGGCTAACCAGAGAGGCCCAGGCTGACTGTAGGTTAAGCAAATGTGACACCCATCTACAAGAAGGGCCAGAAGGACAATATGGCCTGTCAGCCTGACCTCAGTGCTGGGGGAAGTCACAGAGCAGAACATGACTGCTATCACACAGCACATAAAGGACAAGCATGGGGTCAGGCTCAGCCAGCGTGGGTTTGTTGAAGGTAGGTCCTGCTCGACCGACATAATCTCTTTCTACAACAGGGTGACCTGCTTAGTGGATGAGGGAAAGGCTGGGGATTCTGTCTACCCAGACTTCAGTAAAGCCTTTGACAATATTTTCCACAGCAGGTCTCCTGAAGAAACTGGCTGTTCATGGCTTGGGTTGGTGCNCCATACGTATGAGGCAAGGGTATAAAACTAGGTGGCAAATATGGTCGGGGGCTTTTGGCACCTGACAGGGCAGGGGACACTGCTGTTCCTCTTTCCTTGGTTCTTGGGCCAAAATCAACTGTTTTTCCCCGCTTGCAAGCAACTACCTTGAATCCTGACTGATTACCATTAAATCACCTGGGTCATTTGATCAGCACAAGTACCACGGCCCAACTGGCTCAGCAAACGCTCATGCTTGCTGGAGATGAGGGGGCGGGGCTTCACTCATACATATTTTCCACTTTTTCATGGAAATTAACTTTTGCCAGACCTTCTCAGAATCAAACCTCTGCGAAATTCAAGGGATTATCATATATCCATTCGGTGGACAGACACCAGTGTTGATCTCCAGAGCTCAGTACCAGGACTGGTCCTGTTTATCATCAACAGTCTGGACAAGGGGATCAAGTGCCCCTTTAGTCGGTTTGCAGATGACACCAAGATGGGAGGGAGTACTGATGTGCTGGAGGGCACGAAAGCTCTGCAGGGGGATCTGACAGCCTGGATCAATGGGCCAAGGTCAATTGTACGATGTTCCACAAGGCAAACTGTCAGGTTCGGCACTTCAGCCACAACCACTCAAGCAAAACTACAGGCTGGTGGGAAAGTTGCTGGAAAGCTGCCCCACAGAAAAGGATCTAGGGGTGTTGGTCAACAGAGGCTGAATACACACCAGCAGTATGCACAGACAGCCACAAAGGGCAATGGCATCCTGATTTGTTTCAAAAATAGTGTGGCCGGCAAGACCAGAGAGATGATTGTCCCTCTGGTGAGGGCACACCTGAGACTCCACCTGGACTACTGCATCCAGCTCTGGGGCTCCAACATAAAAGGAAGTGGACCANCATATATCCATTCAGTGGACAGACACCAGTGTTGATCTCCAGAGCTCAGTACCAGGACTGGTCCTGTTTATCATCAACAGTCTGGACAAGGGGATCAAGTGCCCCTTTAGTCGGTTTGCAGATGACACCAAGATGGGAGGGAGTACTGATGTGCTGGAGGGCACGAAAGCTCTGCAGGGGGATCTGACAGCCTGGATCAATGGGCCAAGGTCAATTGTACGATGTTCCACAAGGCAAACTGTCAGGTTCGGCACTTCAGCCACAACCACTCAAGCAAAACTACAGGCTGGTGGGAAAGTTGCTGGAAAGCTGCCCCACAGAAAAGGATCTAGGGGTGTTGGTCAACAGAGGCTGAATACACACCAGCAGTATGCACAGACAGCCACAAAGGGCAATGGCATCCTGATTTGTTTCAAAAATAGTGTGGCTGGCAAGACCAGAGAGATGATTGTCCCTCTGGTGAGGGCACACCTGAGACTCCACCTGGACTACTGCATCCAGCTCTGGGGCTCCAACATAAAAGGAAGTGGACCAATTGGAGCATGTCCAGAGGAGGGCCATCAAGATGCTCTGAGGACTGGAGCACTCTGCTATGAAGACAGGCTGAGTTAGGGTTTTTCAGCCTGGAGATAAGAAAGCTCCAGGAAGACTTTAGAGCACCTCCCAATACCTGAATAAGGCCGCAAAATAGCTGGAAATGGACTTTATAGAAGAGCATGTGGTGATAAAGACAAGGGGGAATGGCTTTAAACTGAAAGAGGGCAGGTTTAAATTAGGTATAAGGAAGAAATTTTTGACTGTGAGGGTGATGAGATGGTAGAACAGGCTGCCCAGAGAAGTTGTGGATGCCCCACACCTGAAAGTGTTTAAGGCCAGGCTGGATGAGGCTTTGAGCACCTTTGTCTAGTCAAAGGTGTTCCTGCTTATGGCAAGGGGGTTGAAACTAAATTATGTCTAAAGTTCCTTCCAATTGAAACTATTCTATGATTAAATTGTACATTACTGCATAAAGCCAGATTTGATGGTGTTAAATGGTAAATAAAAAAAATAGGTCACAAGCATTGAGAAGCTATACATGAGATAATCCTCTTTTCCTTCAAGACCTTAAGACTGCTATTTTACATTTAGGTTTTTCTCTGCATACGTAAAATATATTTCCAAGCATTTTGCTCACAATGCAAATGAACTGACAAAGAAATCTACAATGTTGCTGAGTTGTTACAAAAGCCATCCTGCTTTCTACAGCCCTAGCTCCTGGCACAGACGTGACACACTTTTAAAAACTGAATGCTTACTACCTCTTTCTTCCTCACTATATGATGGTCTGAATTTAAAAGCACAGCGGAAATAATACTTGAGTTAATCACCTCCTCACTCAGACCATCTCTATCCATGTGGATGACAAAGTCATCAGGAGTACTCAGCACGTATTCCTTAAAGGTAAATCATGCCTGATCAACATGATTCCCTTCTATGATGAAGCAACTACCCAGATGCATTAGGGGAGAGCACTTGATATTGTCTACCTCCACTCCTAGAAGATTTCTGGCACTGTCTCAAAATATCCTTATATGCAAACTCAGGTAGTGGACTGGTTGAGTAGACAGTGAGGTGGATGGAGAACCTGCTGAACAGCAGTTCCCAGAAGGACAAAATCGGCGGCAGAGGGTCTAGTTGGAGGCCTGTCACTAGTGGTGGTCCACAAGGTTCAATACTGGGCCCAGTACTGTTTAACTTGTTCATCAGTGACTTGGATGAAGGGACAGAAGATTCCTCAGTGAGTTTCCTGATGACACTAAGGTGGGAGGAGTGGGCAATATCCCTGAGTGTTGTGCAGCCCTTCAGAAGGGCCTCAACAGGTTGGAGAGATGGGCAGAGAAGAGCTGTCTCAAGTTCAAAGACAAATGCAGGTCCTGCACCTGGGGACGAATAACCCTAGGCACCAGGACAGTTGGGGACCAATCTTCCTCACTGGAGATATCCAAGACCCATGTGCACGCAATCCTGTGCCATGTGCTCTAGGATGACCCTACTTGAGCAGGGAGGCTGGACCAGATGACCCACTGTGGTCCCTTCCAACCAGACCCATTCTGTGACACTGTAACAACATTAGACAACAAAACAAACAATACTCAGGAATTGCCCAATTCACCTCCGGCCTCAAAGTTATTACTATTTCAATCTGTGCCTATTAAAAAAACATATTAAAAATATCAATATAAAAATAGATTGAGGAACCAGTATGCTGCCTCAATGGTAATATTGTGGCAGCCAGATCACAGCACTTGTAAATAAGCAGATGCTTTCCTGACCAGCTCTTCTTTGTCCATGCACAGACTACCTAAGCTACTGTGGCAGGAAGTGAGGAAGAATGAGGGAATACAGTCTGCACCAAGCTTGTCCTGAGTACCCCAGCCCCAGCAGAACATGTAAGCTCAGTGGCAGGGCTATGAAAACACAACTGTTGGTTTTGGAACCAGGAGTATAGCAGGTCTGAATGAACTAGCAAATCCTTCAACATTCAAGCCTGCTTTGCACAGAGCCATCTTGTACAATTTTTAAGCACAGTTACATTGGTGAATTCCTCTCACAGAAAGGTCAAGACAAAGTAAAATAGCTACAACAGGAAGGCAGTGGTCAAAAAGACCAGCAAAAAATGGTCTCTCTCTCCTCGGCTTTGCAGACAGACCTTGGACAGACAGGAGAGGTATCCCATACTATGACACCTCTCTCGGTCAGCCAATTTCCACAGTGATACAACATATTGACAAAAGTGAATCTTCAGAAGGAAGTCAAGAGTGACTTGTGGACAACATTTTAAAAAATTTCCTTAAATGAAACAGGCTGTCACCTCCATGGAGAGCTCAATAATTAACACCTGTAGCTGCAAACTAGGAAATTACAAGGAAAAGAAATTAAATGAGCTTGTAATGTAAAGCTCTAGAAAATGGTTTGTAAGATAATTAAAACAGTGGGCCCCACCCTGCAGCAAAAGATAAATAATGGAGAGGTTCTCTCCACTGCATTTAAAACCCAAGAAAACACTATGTAAATTATCACTCTAAGCTCTAATTGTTTGTACACAAAAACACTAGCTATTAAAATTTGTATTCTCTTCCTTCTTTGCAGA
Organism: Pitta sordida; assembly: GCA_013390025.1. Taxonomy (NCBI): domain Eukaryota; kingdom Metazoa; phylum Chordata; class Aves; order Passeriformes; family Pittidae; genus Pitta; species Pitta sordida. The sequence continues at coordinate 628,436 of WEKX01026828.1, read as the reverse complement.
CTCAAGAGAACTTCTCTCAATCCAATTACTAATGGAATAACAATGACATTAATAAAAAGCCTTTTTGAATAACCAATCTACAAAATTCATTTTCTGCCTAATTAAATGGGTAAAGTGTTTGTGGGGGCAATTTTTCTTCCCTTGCTAGTACATCAAGTGTCTTCTTTCAATAGCATTATTATTTATTCAGTATTTTCAGCCAGGCAGATACTTTGGGAAGATGTGACTATTGATTAAAGCAATAGATATAAATCAAGGGGCACACACAGAGGTCTGTAAAAGGCATCTCTGTAAAGCCGTTTTCAGGAACCAAAGGCCTGGAAGGCATATTAAGTGAGACATGCTGCTATGAAAACTTAACCACCATTCGTTCTCCCAAGACTATTATTTCATTTGAGTTTCACACAGACCCACGTTTCACAGATGTGAAACAAGCGGTAAGACAGCAAGATGACACATGCTTCTGAAGGGGTAACGAATGTTTCCCTCACCTAAACCAGGACGCTCCCCAGCGTCAAGTATTACACAAAGACCTTGGCTCCACCTCACTGGGAACACTCCAGTTTAACTGATATTTAGTGGGGCAGCACCAGACCTACTTTACATATCTTACTTTTGCTAAGAGAAAGCTCCTGTTGGTCTACATCAATTCTCATTCTCCCTTGGGTTTCCCAAAATATCACTGTTGGCCAACTAAGGCTCAAAACTATTGTCCGTGTACCTTGAACACTTCACTGTCCAGAAGAAATTTTACGTGCAAACAGGGCAAACTAGTCACATGAAGTGAAATTTAATCTACTATTTAGAAGAGCATTGCCTCAAGAGCAAAGACAGATGGACTCACACAATCTTTACCATAAGATATTCAAAACATTAAAATAAGCTTTATGGTGCAAAGGAACAGCTTTTACTCAAATTCTGAATCTCTCACAGCAGCCAAAGTTTAAGCAAAGAATCTTCAGCTGTGGTATAAGCAAGCTCCAGCAACTAGATGGAAGAGACCGAGCGGGGCCTTAAAAACCTAAGAGTCTTCCAAACACTCTGAAGAGCTAACAAAGGCTAGTGGTGCAAAGATGTCTAAGTCCTCAGCATTGATGAGAACGTCTCACTGTTCCCCAATTACTATAATGCTTAGGCATTTTGGAAGAAGTACAGTTACGAGCATAAAAGCTTTTCAAAAGATGACACTTTTTGAGAAAATATCCATTTTATAAAATACCTTTTTCATAAAATTAATTCATTGAGTACCTGAAAGCCCTTTTTTGCCACTAGCACCATGACTAACAGGAGCGGGCCAGCATTGTTGAGGATACAACATGCTGATGCAAAAAGGAGCTAAACCAACCCCACCCTCCGCTCCAGATTCCCCCGAGATAAGGTTGTGCCAAAATCCTATCAGATGTGCTTTGATCGTTCTTAATTCTTCAGTGTTTCAGACAGTATGAACTTGGGCACATCTGCATTTCTTTATTGTCAGAATAATGACAGGATAATGGTGCTGGCTCTAGGCCAGCCATTTTCTTGAAACATTGCTGGCACAGACATTTGCGGTGCAGCGAGTAAATGGTCTTGCCTGACAGTTACAGAACAAGTCAAGGAAATGTCGTAAAACAAAGTTATCCCTAAGTTTCCTGCATTTGTAAAAAACTCCTTATTAGTTAAGATCTTTGTTATTGAGTAGTCCACATAACCGTTTTGAGACTTTTCTGGGAAGTGATACCTCCTGTACACAGAGCTAGTAGTGCTGTGAAAAACAGAAAATGGGTCTCAACGGCCAACGCTTAAAAACCAAACCTGTACCTGCAGAAACACTTGAATGAACTCACTAAACACTTACGAACTGACTTAATACCAATGTGGTTTTGAACTGTGGGAAAAGAAAGTGAAAAAATTTCAGTAACATATAGAATGTCCTTGCAATGCACTGACAGCCCATAAATACATTAAATAAAACTACAAAGCAGAAGTCATCTTCTCTGATCCCTCATGATTTCAAGGAAGATCTTGCGCACTTCAGACATTCTTACTTTTCCCTCAGAAATAAGCGAATACTGAAGAGGAAATGGCAAAGTAGTAAGTTCAAATCAATATATGCTTACCTAAAAGGCCACAGGACTCTCTGATACGGATATTTACTGTGCCAAGGCTATTTGTGAAATTAAGAAAGTGACAGCCACGCAAAGCAAATGCTTTTAGCACCACACAGCCTTCAGACTTCCCTCGTATGAAAGTATTTCTTATTCATATAAAGGCTTTTAACAAGTTACAGATTCAAGCTTATTTAAGTTGTGTAAGAGATTCATCTCTGAGTGCTCATATCTGTAACATGTTTCTGCTACATCTAATACCCTTGTGCTCAACTACGGCTGTCATGGATAAGTCTACAAGTCTTACCTCACCGCTGTTCAGGCAAAAACCAGAAATCAACAGTAACGGGTTTGTTTTTCAAAATGGGAGGTTTAAAAGAAATTTCAGGATATTGTGGTTTTAGATGACATTAGAAATATTACTGTGTTTAAGATATGAAGTTGATCAAGTCATCTGATGTACTGAAATACAGTATTTACTTGGCTTATGTTTACCTATACAGTCATATGAAAGCTACCTGTTTGTTATAAATTTCAGAAGCCATTAGAGCTCTCTTCAACTTTTGAAATAAACAAGGATAAAGATTTTCTGAAACAAACAGACTTGCCTAGAAGTAACAAAAATCCCCTAGGAACTCTCCACAGCCACCATGCTGGGAGCAGTAGACATAAGAATTGGCCAGAATAAAAAAACCACAACAGGATTCACGGAAAGAAGAAAAATAACCCCACCAACAAACAGCAAGAACTAGCATAGAGGATCAAGTGTCATTCAGGACTCACATGAGAAACATCAATACCATTGAACATGCTTCAGTCTCTGTGTCTCTACCTGGGAAGTCACAAAAAAGCATGTACATTTTCTGGAACTTTTTCTGATTTAGGCAGCACAAGAGAAGTATATAGGGAATAGTGAGTAGAAGCATTTCAGGAGTAGATCCCTATCTTGTTAGTTCGAATCAAGTGGAAAAAACAAACTGCATCCAGTTTAATCAATGTGTCACCAATCACACAAAACTACACATTAGGAAAATTTCCGGTCTCAGAGCAAATAACTGACCCTTAACATGAAGAGGATAGGGCTGGACTCGGACAAACTCCACAACAGAGAAACTATGGGTAGCTGTGATTCTAACTGCCTCTGAGCCTGGAATCTACTTGGCCTGGTTCTGCCGACACATATCTCAAGGATCCTGCACAAGTACTTCTGTGCACTTGATACTGCAGTCATGGCTCAGAGAAACAAGAATGTTTCCTTCAAGAGTGAATAAAGGCTTTCCTCAGACTTGCCTTCAAAATGTTAATAAACCATTTATGCGCTGCACAGTTAGCAGTTCAGGCACTTGGTACCAAATGAAGTTATTAAGCTTAGTTAGAAGAAGCAAATTGTACTGCTTCATTTTGAATGTTGATTCTGAAGACTAGGCTGCTTATTGAGCATCCAGAGTTAGGTGTGATTCAGGGTCTCTGAACTGGTGAGCTGGTAGCACTGGGATACATAAGTAAGAGTACTCCCAATGAGCTGTAACCATCATTTCAAACACAGCAGTGTTTCCATTCAAAAGCTCTCAAGAATTTGACCATGATGAAGATCCTGCTGTAATTTAGGACCAGTTAGGAACATACCTGTGGGAGTACTGAAAGGTATTTCTCATTCCATTCTCCCATGTAATATCTATGCATTCCAATACCAGCAGCTGCCCACTGCTAGGACTGGTGGCTCACGTCTCCAGAACATTGCTCAGGACAGGCAACAGGGATCAGGCAGGTAAGACAGTCATAGAAAGACATTAGGAAGTGCTACCATACGCAAAGCATCCCAGTGGTCTCAGCTCAGTTCCTAGAGGCTGGTGACTCTTATCCACAATATTTTCTGTATTTTCAATTGGCATTTGCAATAAAAAAACCTAAATAGCAAAGCTATGGAGAATAAGGGGCACTGACAATACCACTATTTCCCACCCATCCCCTGAGGTGAAGTTCCCATCAGCATTATGCTGTATGAGGACATTTGATATTCCCACTATACTGGGGTTAACTAGGAAGTACACCATCAATAAAAGCAACGTATTATAAAGAATTTACAGAAAAGCCAAAATTAAGTGAATGTTATTTTACAATGAAAAAGGCACTAGTTGCTTTATCATTCATTTTCTTGTTCTATGAAGCACGTGCAAGCTTCTATTTAAATAACGCACCTCCAAGAAAACGGACAAGTGCAGTTCTTCACTCAGGAAACTTTTATCGTAGAGAGATTTCGATGCATTTCTCAAAAAAGTACTTTAGAGGGGGGCGCTCAGGATGAAGAGGAAGACAGCCTATCTGGATCAAAGCATTTATTCATATAACTGTGACAAACATGAACTCAACATTTAAAAAGTGATATAGAACTGTTGGGAGGTACAGGAAACTGCAGGTCTTCAATCCCTCAGCATCTGTATGATATGAGCACTATGTTCAATATAAACATTACAAAGGCATGACACATCCAGGAAATGGATATTTGAAAGAGACCTCTAAAGAACAAACTAAGTTATCAAAGCTACCCAACTAAGTGCACATGAAAATCTGAATAGTAAGAATGCCTTCAATGATAAAAAGCCATGATAGATGCTAAATTTATTTAAATAAATTTATTATTGCAGAATCATTTTGTATGAAGGAAGGATTTTATTTTTTTTTGAGGAGCAAACTAGCTGAAGACTAAATTTATGAACATCTTTAAAACAGCCTTAAAGCATTTACAAAATTAATTGCTTGGCGTTATGCATCATTCAAGCCTTAGTCACACAGCAGCATTCTTCCTCCCCACCATCTGAGTTACCATAAACCATGGATATGTAATAGAGTTATGATAAGAAAATGAGTTGGGGGAGTTTTTTTGAGATATTGGAGTGTTTAAAAACCAACCTGGACCAACTTACAGAAACAATGGTATAGTTAATGTAAACATATACATCAAAAGAAACAAAACTGTGATTTTTGTTTAGTTGAAATTTCTGACAAGAGAAAGCTGACAATATTAGATAACCACAAGAATGTAAAAGGCACTACTGGGAGTTGCAGCTGAACAGAGAGCACTAAGAATCCCTTGCCTACCTCTGAAATATTTATGGTATACCAAATAATATCTCAATTAAACTCTCAAGCAATAGCCAGAACAGCAGCAAGTTACAGTTCCACAGTACTGCCTGCTACATAAACCTAAAAGACAATCTACCTAATCTTTCCCGACAGGCTAGGATATCTGCATTACTCTTTCTGTAATTACAAGATAGTAACAGAAGAATTAGGCTCTCTCTAGAAACTGAGTTTAATAAGGCCTCCTATATATTTTGACCCATTTTAATAGTCACCATTTACAGAATGGATCCTCAGTCCCAAAGTAGTTCCTACAGAAACTTTTTAACAGGGTTTGGGTTCATGACAATTTAATTTTACACTGTAGTTAATAACACACTTACATTTTAGAGGCAGGTTACACCCTCATGCACAACAGATACTCTGCAGGCCTACCCAGAGCCAAAATTACCAGAAATTATGAAATACATTGCTTCAGGCATGGAGGAATGACTTGAAGTCATCCTTCCTATAACCTGCTGTTCACTGTGCTTTAGTTATGCCAAATAAAGTTTGCATTTATTCAAATTACACATAGTAAATCACTAAAACTCCCTGCAGCTCAGGTTTCAAAATATTTCTGGAGTGCCAGAGAAAAGCATTAAGAGGAAAAGTAGGCAAAGAAGAGAGGAACATAGATGACAGCCCCCTCACTTTTGCACACTAGATCAGGTCAAAAACCATTGCATTCTTTTTCTTTTTCTTCAACTTCCATGACAAGGCAAAAGAAGGAGAAAACCCCACCAACACGACAGCTCTTTCTTTTCTTTATGTCGTCATAAAACTGAGCAAGTATTAGTGCAGACAGTTCATTTCTCATTATCTCCCACAGAGCTGAAGTCAAAATAATGCTGCTCAGCCTGAAAAAAACAAGCACTCATATACTCCCTTCCCCAGTTCTAACCAAAGCAGCAGCTTTAGCTTACAATGCACATCTTGCAGGGAAAAAAAAATTTACACACAAAAAACCAAGGACTTCCACACCTCTCAACATTTCAGGAAGTTCTTCACTAAAATACTTAGACAACTCCCTGTAGCACCATCAGTACAAACACTACCACCATTCCCTCCCAATGCCCTAAAGGATCAGCAGAATACATGTTGCAGATGATATACTTGAAACTACCACATGTGCTTCTACGTGACCTGCTTTGGTACTCTCAAACCAGGAATCTTTTCCATACTGGAATCACATATTAAAAGACTCCTCTTTTAAAAAGGAACACCATTTCATATTGCATATTCTTAGATTAGGCCAAATGTGGTTATTTCAAGCTTTAATAAAAATGAGAGTGGATAAAAAGAAGAGATGACTTATCCTCCTAGGAAAAACATCACTTCTTCAAGCTTTTGTTTGCTTCATGGCAACAAACATCAGAATGACAAACCTCTCCTTGTTTAATAGTTCAACTAAACTGACAACAAAATGCACCCTTGTAATCACAAATCAGTTCGGGTTGGAAAGGACCTCTGAAGGTCACCTTGTTCAACCTTCCTCTCTCAAGCAGGTTACTCAGGACCATGTCCATTCAATCACTCTCAGAGTAAAAAGTGTTTCCTGATGTTCAGGGGGAAGGAACACCCTGGACTCTGGGCACTGCTGGTAACACCTGAAATGTAGCCAGGGAGACCAAGAGCCTTCTTGGCTTCTGATCTCAAAGGTCAGCACCATCTCCTTTTGTGCCTGCATAGGTAAAAATAAATATGACAGAGAAATAGTTGGCAGTGAAGACACATTTGTGAATTTGATTTTCTTTAAGTACCAGGTTCCCTTAAAAAGAGCGAACTTCTAGCAGGACATTGCTATCACATTCATCTTTCACATCCCTATACAAAAATACAGTGCTTAGTGCTCAAAATTACAGATGAAGCTGGTCACTTTTTCAGTTAAAGGAATTCATGCCATACAGAGTGAAGTAATTCTCAAACAGAAGTGATTTATAACAGATAACCACAAAATTACCTCTGAACAGTCATTCTGCTTTTTCGTTATGAAAAAACAGAAATAAACAGGGGAGTGTTTACTCCTGAAGTAATCTTTTCCTATTTAAAAAAATAAAACTGAAAACACCTCTTGACAAATTCTCTCAAACTCAAATTTTCCATTAACTTCAAAATACTAGCGTTTACCGAATCCTTGGGCATACAAGAACAAATGAGGCTTTTAATTTTCTAGCTAAGATTTTAAACAAACAGAAGTGGCAAAAGATGTCTCATATCCTGTGTGTTCCACCCGTACACGTACTCTGCTTCACTGTAGGTCACTGTGATGCTTTCATCCCCACATCTTTTACTGCTTGTTTGTTCATTTTAATTTTATAAATGGACTGTTGTGCTGCAACTAATTCCCTCAAGGCCATCCACAAGCTAAGGACATTTTCCTTGTTCAACCTCATCTCTCTGTTTCAATGGGCCACTCTTACTTATGACCGGTAGTACGTGAAGGAAACCCTCTCCAACTGTTTAAGCCTTACCATTTCTTGTGAATTACTAGCTGCTGGGCATTTAGTAATTTTATTTTAAAAAACCCAAATCCCTGAAGCTAACTGGAATTCAGTTAATGCAAAATTCTTTCATGGGAGTTAAAAAAAAAAAAGTCTAGTTCAAAAGCAACCTGGTGTTCTGGCAGATGGAGCTGTAAACAAGCCTGCAATTAAAAGGGACCGTTACAGCCGCCAAGTCATGAACAATGGAGAAACACGTATTAAAGTACCACCTAAAATTCGATGCACTTTTTGTTACCACAGCGTCTTGCTGCTCCATTCCTATCAGAAGGAAAACTGGAGAAGAACAGGACCATACAGTGTCAAGAGTCTTGCCTGATATGTCTGATCATCCAATGTGTAAAAAGGTGCATGAAAACTGCTTTTGTGTTGATAATTTCCCCCATACTGACATATTTAATACTCTACAGAATTACCTGTTATGTAAGAAGTTGTTCAGTCAAATCTTCCAAAGCAACATAATGTCTTGTTCTAAAGTACATACTAAATAATTTGCTTTTTTTTGTACATCTCCTGTCACATTCAGTAAATCTACTTAAGGTTTCTCTCCATGCAACAGGAAATTGCCTTAACTCACGCATTCCATTAATGCAGACAGCCTGTGCTTGGCTTTCAATTGCTCCTTTGTAAAAAGTCTATGAAACGCTAAAATGAAAATTCTACTGTATCAACATGCACTCTATAGGCTAAAGGAAGTCAGATTTAAGCAGATGACTCATGTTAAAGAGATATAATATCAAGTCTGCTTTGTAAAGAAAAACCCAGTTTAAAGACTGCTATTAGCAATTATGTATCTATAGATAGATAGATAGATATATTGGCAGGTGTTGCAGTCTTCAGAATCTCTACAATAGTCCTTTTATGCCACATCCATTACTGTTTATTTTCACTGCTCAGGAATCCTGAGGACCCCAGAAAGCCATTTTCAAATAGCAGATGGAAACAAAGCTTCAAAAGGCTTCCCTCATACACAAATTTAACTTCTTATGTACAATGAATTCTTGCATTTAATCTAACATTACCTCAGTCTTGCACTGTGAAATCAAAACTCCTGTTCTCTTCCTAGGGCACAAACTGGATAATCTGTTGGTTAATACATACTGTCCTACCATACCACAACTGTCCTTATGCATTTCAACTCCCAAGTCAGGATAGGCACACGAAACAGCTCTTAATAACTTTATGATTTTAGCATTTTACATATTAGAGTCCTGCATTTTCAGTTGTAACTTTTGCATCATGTTTATATTTCGCAAAATACTAATAGAAGGGTTTATTACTTTATTTCATGCTGGGAACATTTCCCTTTCAATCCGACTTGAAAACCACTGAGTCTCTGGCAGAAAATTTCTGTATATTTTGCTTAGAGCACAGCTTGCATAGTACTTACCATTTAGAAAACTGAAATAACACCACTGGTCAAGACCCGCACACATCTGTAAGCGGGTTGTACCCAGAACTTGGACACATTCTACCAGCTCTGCAGCAAACACGCCACTTTTGGAGTTCCCCTAACAGTCGTATAATGCATTCAACACGGCAATATGAACTATCATTCCCCAAAATTCAGAATACATATTTTGTTTCACAGAATATTCTGAGTTGGAAGAGATCCACAAGGATCATCGAGTCCAACTCTTAAACAGCACCACTGCCTCCCCGGCGGGAATCGAACCCCAATCTCCTGCATGACAGGCGGGGACACTCACCATTGTATTAAAGTGGGTTTCTTCAATAACTCTGTTCAACTTAAGAAATGTGGGACATAGTGAATCACTTAGAAAGAGGGACCACATGAGACGAGAAAGCCAAAAGTAGTTCTTAAGGTTCCAGATTAAATACAAAGACAATTTTGAACATTGTACTTAAATGATATAGCTTGCTAAGTAATTTACAAACAAATGTCTTCTAAAAAACAGAATCATATGATTCATATAAGCTTATATAAGCCTCCTATATTCAAAAGCTTTATGACAGACCCCAAAACCAAATTACTGTTCCCTCCCTGTATACACTACCATTGTCACTTTTTATGTTGCTATTAGCCATACATGGTCGTCTTCCTCCTCCCTACTAAGAGCTGGAAAGTACATTTCAGAGGCTACAGTACTTCAGAGATGCAAAGCTTTGCAACTGCTTATGCTATCCCATCATTCATACACTGATTTATACAAGAAATCAGAACTACTGTCTTATGTTCTTTCAAATACACATGCATATTAGTATCAAAAAAAGGTGACTGAAACATTACCTATTTTCACTCATGACTCAGTTGCAAGGTCTTACTAAGTATCCACTGATTTGCAGGACAGTGTGCAAACAGTTCACACCAGCTATATAGTATGTATATGCACATTACAACAGCTTGACTAAAATCTAATTACTTTGCACTTGCCAACAACCCCAACTGCTTCAAGCTCATAGACACAGGATAACTCATGAAGCCACAAGGCTTGGAAATGTTCAGTGCTAGACACATGATCAACCTGTTGACTCCAAGATCCATTAGAAAACAGATACACTATAAAAGGCTATAATCTGACCAACAATTTGCATAATGCCAAGTGCAGACCATCATAACTGAGCTTTTGATGCCAGCAAGGCAACAGTCAGGAACACTAACAGGCAAGAGTTTGGAATCCGCACATCACCACCAGCCCTAACCTTTGCTCAATGAAAGACATGCTTTGATCTTTTGGAATTGACACATTACAAATGTGTGACACACAGTCTATCTGTTCTACTAATCAGCGAGAAAACTCTCAGTAAGGCTCTTTCCAATTAGAGTCTTTTGTTTAACTCTCTAGGGGACGCAGAAATCGGTGCTCTCAATAGTTCAAGAACACAATATAGCATGTTTTTCAGTCTCTTAACAGCAGCTACCACCAGCCACTTTGCCAAAAGATGCATGAAATTGCACACAGAAAGCAACAGCTGGGCAACCAGCCCATCCAACAGATTTTTAAGCCTTCAGTAGTTAAGAGACAGCTTTATATTGGGGCAATTCAATTCTTCCATAACTTGGCGGTTTACAATTCAAATTCTGGGAGGGCCAGCTTTGTCTAGCCAGCAGGAGTTACACATGGCCCTCACAGTCACAAAACATTCCCCATGAGACCAAAGGGAGTGAGAAGAGACATCTCATATCTGGGACCTTGGCAAAATCTGGGCAACTGCTACTTGTGATCAAAAGAAGAAGTCCACTTAGAAAGTACATAGAGAGAAGAACAAACACTCATGTCCTTTGCAAGACTACACCAGTGACTATTGCTCTGCATGTTCTCAGCATCATTGTAAGGCTTGTACTTTAAAAACCTGGGTAACCTGGGATGTATGACTTCTTCAATTATTCCATAAGCTTGCAAGCAACCTAATTAAACAGATTTCCATCAACACATTTCGTTCCCAATTCTGGAGCAATTATTTATGCAAATAATCTTATCAGCTTTAATAGGAGTTATTCTGAGCCAGAAGCATTACACTACTTAAACACAGGTCTCACTCACGTATCGCCCACATTAAGAGTACAAACCAATATAGATAGAGAAGCTATGTTACTAAACAGCTGGGAAATCTTAATTTCTCTTTGTTCAGGGGGTACAAAAGAAAAAAGAACAATTGTAATTATTATAAAGTACATACTATATATTATACAGTAAAAAGTAAGAATCCTGGTCATCAACAGGTGAATTTGGAAAGCACCTTCTGCATGATACCTTCGCAGAAGCTCAATAGGAAAAGCTACTGTAAGTCAATGCTTTAGGTAGCACTGAAGTCACATCGCCCAATTAAACAGCAATAATCAGCCCTAACAAATCTCAAAATATTTACACTGAGCAGCAAACTTATTCACAGCTGAGACAACAAAAATGTTCATCAATACCAATGAAAAATTAAGCTTGATATTTTAATTCTAGCACAGCAGGATTTATTATGCACCCAGGGATACTCAGAGAGATCCTAGCATGATAACTTCCTGCTATACTTTCATCATGAAACACAGAAACATCTCTATGGCGCGAGACACCCCTCTTCACTATTTTCTTACAAAAAGTCAACCGACCTGAACCAAATGGAATTTTCTCAGTATCCTAACTGGAAATCTCTCAGTATCCCAGATACAAATGCACAGTTAAAAATACGACATTTAAAAGGGACTTTCCAATCAGGATGGACATCAACATATTTAACAAGTCTTTATGAACATAATGTAGTACAGTCGTCTCTCTTCCACTTCACGCCCCCCAGATAGTGACTTTACATCTTCGCAGTGTGATTTTTCAGTGATTAAGGAGGCCCATTTCAGGACTGTGCCTGTGCAATCTGACATACATGAATATTCAAAGTAGGCAGTCATGATATGCAAATTCCCCTCCTGCCCCTGGCTGCCTACGCTGTGCTGGCTCAGAGCGGGCACCCACCCTGAGCCGGCTGCAGTGGAGCCAAGCCGGGCACACACCACTCCTGCAGCACCTCAGCTTGAGCACCGCCTGCCCTGCTCCCCTCAGCTCAGCTCTGAGCGAGGAGGCTTCATGCAGTTATGAAAGATTTACACACTCTCTGGTTAGATGTGGTGTCCAAGACTTTCTCAGGGTAGATGTCTACCCCGAGTATGAAGAGACCACGTCTACCCACCTGGAGAGACACCGGGACAGTGGCGTGTGTGGCTCCCCACACCAGTGTCCCCGGCTGAGCAGAAAAGGGGTTTTTCCTGGCGTGAGGTGGCTGTAGGCACCAGGAAGCGCTGACACCAACAATGATACACAGCAATGCAGGGCTGAAACAGCATTGGGGGGTGGTGTGAGGGTGCAGGGCAAATTTGCACATCAATGAGCTGCCATTCTACAGGGACTGAAGGTTTCGCGGGAGATGAACAAGACCCGTGGTACCCTGGTACAGGAGACGCGACTGTATTTCTGCAGAAGATGGG